>PVHY01005204.1:49273-85438 GCA_004024945.1 Uropsilus gracilis | reverse complement strand
GGAACCGCAGACTCTCGTTGCCCGGGGTACCACAGACTCAAGCAATCCCCAGTCTCAGCTTCCCAGGTAGCTGGGATTACAGGCGCGCCACCACACTCAGCTATTTTTTTGGAACTAGGTCTCTCTACGGGCCCCAGGTGGGACTCGAACCGCAATCTCTAGCCCCAGCCGCTTCATAGGCTGAAGCTTACAGGCACGAGCCACCGTGCCCAGCCATCATTCTTACCCTTTAAAGCTCAGAGCGATATGCTCACAAAGTGCCCTCACAGAGGCAAAAGTGGTTGAGGTTCCAATATTTATAGTGATTTACAGTGATCCTCAAAAATTTTGTTTTGTGTCTCTGCAAAAGAATTTGAAAAACTATACTGTAGGGTAAATGAGTTTTCAGGGTTTTTCATACTCTTCCACCATTAACCTCTATCATCAGCACCAATGGTATTGTAACCTCCCCATGATGGTACATGCCTAGCACAATGGGTTGCACATGTATAGGTATGCACACCTGGGCCTACGAGGGGATAAAAGGGCAGCATCACCCTGGGAAAGAGGGGAGAAAACTTGTGAGGCTGTATCTAATTTATCTAACAAGCATACACAGCAATAATGGCAAACAAGGTAATTACCATCAGGAAGACCAAAACATTTCATGATGAAACCAAATTAACAAAATGAGGCCAAAACAAGAAACTAAATAGAAAATTTCAACACAAGGTTTAGTACAACAAAACTATATTAGCACTTTTTCCCTGGTTGTAAAATGTACTGCAAGTACTATATTTGCTTTATCACCAATCTTTACTGGTCTTCAGCAGACCCCAAAGCTGTTTGGGACTTCATTTGATCTTGTTAACAGCTTGATTAGATTGTACAACCTGTTGAAATCCTGTAGTGTATTTTTCCATTACCAAAGGTGCTGGTATGGCATACTTTTAAAGCCAGGATCTGGACCTTTTACAATGTTTGAAAATATGAGAACTCAGCACTGACTGAATTAACGCTCATCAGGTGTGCTGAGAGTGGTACTGTGGAACTGGCATAAGGGAAGACAAGAGTTAGATTCCTAGTGGAGTTGGAAGTTGTATCTTTTCTTTTTTGGAGACTAGGTCTTGCTATTTTTGCCCTTGGAACCACAGGCTCACATTGCCCAGGGTACCACAGACTCAAGCAATCCCCAGGCTCAGCTTCCCAGGTAGCTGGGATTACAGGCGTGTGCCACCACAACCAACTATTTTTTGGGGACTAGATCTTGCTATGTCACCCCGGTAGGACTCAAACCATGATCCTGGGCCCCCAGCTGTGACTTCCTAGGCTGCCACCTACAGGCATGCGCCACCATGCCCAGCCTGGAGTTACATCCTTTTAAATGAAATGCTTTTGAGGTTTGTGAGCTACTCCAGCAAATAAATTAGACCCACGGAAGGAACTCTCCAATTTATAACCAGTTGATCAGAAGCACAGGCTAACCTGGACCTGTGACAAGTCTCTGAAGTGGAGGGCAGTCTTGTAAGGCTGTCCCTAACCTGTGGGATCTGACTTAGATCTCTCTTACAATGTCACAACTGAGCTGAATTCTAGAACAACAGGTGGTGAATTTCTTGGGGTTGAGGGGGAAAAATATTATATATATATAATATTAAGAGAAAAATATATATGTTATGTATATATATATGTATATATATATATATTTTTAAGAGACTACGTCTCACTATATTGCCCAGGGTAGTCCCAAACCTGCAGACTCAAGTGATTCCCTAGCTCCACCTCCCAAGTAGCCATCACGCCCTGCTACTTTCAGAGACTAGGTCTCACTATGTTGCCCAGGGTAGTCTCGAACCAGTGGACTCAAGAGATCCCTGGCCTCAGCCTCCCAGCGCTGGGATTACAGGCACACACCACAGCGCCCGGCAGAAAAAAACATTGTTAATGGATGTCAGAAATGTAACCAAGAAGCAAATGGATGTAAGAGAAACTACAGAGAACTAGAATACAAAGAAAACTAGCTTATTTAAACGAAATTTCTTTGGAATATCTACATCTAAATTAAAAACAATGTATCAGACTAACAAGTTTCAAAGGTAGTTTTATCTTTTTTCCCTCTGCATTGAGATAAAGACCATAAACTGAAAAGTAAATATTTGCCTAGATGCTTTTACCCAGCAAGATTCCCTAAAAACAGATATTCAAAGAGAACTATTTTCATCATCAAGGGAAAAATTTTTTTCATCAGGATTATTATAGGTTAATTATTAATTATTATTAATTATTAATTAATATATAATTAATATATAATATAGTATGTTAATTAATATATAATATATAAAAATTTATATATGTATTATATAATATATTCTATAACATATCGTGATATATCATATAATATATTATATAATATATAATATATAAATTGATATATAATATGTTAATTAATATATGATTATTAATATGGTTTAATTATATTTAATTATCGATTATTATTAATTAATTAATATAATAATCATCGGTATTATTCTAGAGAGAATTATCTCAAGGTGGACATTCCTGGTGAACCCCAAGAGAGAAGCTTCTTACCACATTCTCTCACCGCTCCCCCACCTTCACCCTCATTCATAGACAGGAATTGTTCAGTGGGGAGAAACTTAGGGCTTTTCTCATTTTCAGTAGCTGGGTCCCAAAGAAGGCCAGCAAATACTGTTATTTTTTTTCCTTTGACACTAGGTCTCGCTATTTCTGCCCCTGGAACCACAGGCTTACGTTGCCCTGGTACCACGGACTCAAGCAATACCCAGCCTCAGCTTCCCAGGTAGCTAGGATTACAGGCGTGCGCCACCAAGCCCAGCACTTTTTGGGGGACTAGGTGTTGCTGTATTGCCCAGGACAGGACTCAAACCGTGATCCCCAGACCCAGCTGCGACTCCATAAGCTGTCGCTTACATGCACGCACCACCGTGCCCAGCTCATATAATAGGTTTCTAAAGAACACTCTTTACTTGAGCTGATGATTTTTACTTTTCTTTTTCTCCCTGCTCCCCCTTTTTTATTTTTATTTTGTAATTTTCATACATTATTGGTCATATTTGTATGGTTGCCCCTTTTTTAAATTTTTACTTTATTTATTTATTTAGAGACTAGGTCTCGCTATTTTTGCCGGTGGAACCGCCGGCTCTTGTTGCCCAGTGAAGCAAGCAATCCCCAGCCTCAGCTTCCCAGGTAGCTGGGATTACAGGCGCGTGCCACCACGCCCAGCTATTTTTTTTTTTTTTTGGAACTAGGTCTCACTATGGGCCCAGGCGGGACTCGAACCGTGATCCCTAGCCCCGGCCGCTTCATAGGCTGAAGCTTACAGGCACGAGCCACCGTGCTCGGCCAAATTTTTACTTTTTAAATGTAATTCATCAAGTGCTTTTCCTATTTCCTAAATTTCTATTTAAATATAAATTTGAATTTGTTGTAATAGCTTGTAAATAATTTCTAATTATAAATCACTCCATATATCGTTTTAAAAGCTTTTTAAAGGTTTTCCTGATCAACTCTACTTACGTTGCTCAATTTTTGTTTTGTTTTGTGTTCTTAATCTTAATGGTTTAACTTTCTTTTTAATCTGAACATCAAACTTGGATCCACATTTTACATTCTTGTACTTAATCATTCGTCACGCGTGAATGTCTTACATTTGACTGAACATGCCTGTTCTTTAAATAATTTCCTATAGGTTTAATTTCACAAACCTTTAATCAGGTGCCTGTTCTCTGAACATCCTCCAATTTTTTTCTCTTTATACAGCATGTTGTGTACAATTAAATATAGTTTGTTCCAACTGCAGCCTGCCCAATGCCAAATACAGCAAAAATAATTGCTTGTCTCCTTTTTCACATATCAGCCTTAATAGAATCCTGTAAAGTATTTGGCTCATTTCAACATAGAGAAAATTTATCCAAATTAACACCAACCATGACTGTTGGCTCTTGGCCTTGTTACATCTATAGCTGTTTTTTTGTTTTGTTTTGTTTTGTTTTTGAGAGTAGGTCTCACTATTTTGCCCGGGGAACCGCAGGCTCATGTTGCACCACGGACTCAAGCGATCCCCAGCCTCAATTTCCTAGGTAGCTGGGATTACAGGCATGCACCACCACACCCAGCTAGCTATTTTTCAGACTAGGTCTCACTGTGTTGCCCCGGGTGGGACTCAAGTGATTCCTAAGCTCAACCTTTACCGTTTGTTGCAGTTTAGTAGCACATTAAAAGTTAGATATTAAATCCACAAAGGGCTTTTTTCCCCCTTACATTTTTTTCTTCAAAGATTCCATGAATAGTTGTTATAACTATGAATTTAGTATGTAGGGTCTCAAGAAATAGGTTTGAATGATTCCAAGTACCTTTGGTTTATAAGCTGAAATGAAAGATTCGAATGAACAGACACCAAAAGAAGTTGCTAAAAACTGCAAAAAAAAAAACGTGCACTGGATTGGATGTGCCAAGTATTTTCAAAATGTTTATTTGTCTATGAAATGGTGAGAAAGCAGCTTCTGTCCTAAAGATAAGGAAAAGTAAAGTGTACCACCATCCCCAGTGAGATAAGTTTGAGAAACACTGTGAGTCCTGATGTTATCAGACACATACAAGGGATGACCCCAGGGCCATCACTGTCCCTGAGACTAGTTGACTGCAAGCTTGGAATTGGAATTCTGTTAATAGAATTCATTCTGAAATTTCGTCCTTGGGGGCAAAACAAATTAGTTATTACAGTGGTTTCTGCTTCTTCAAATATCAATCCTACCCAATAAAATCTAATTCCTATTCCTCTCACTAGAATTTAAATTTAACTTAAAATTTCTCCCTAGGGTGGGGATGATAATAAAAGCCTCATGCCAACATGTTTTATTTAGAATATACTTATTTTTAAATTACACTAATTAAAAGATTATTTCCCCCTCAAACATATATGGTCCCCTGAATGGCAAGTGACTTACAAAAATAAAAATACTACCTTCTCTTACTAGAAATAATCCCCCAAATAGACCCACTTTTTCAAGGAAAATTGTGGCATCTTTGACAAATGTAGAATGTAGAATTGGTAATTAGATTTGAAGGGATGATTGGCTATCTCATGGGGAACTACAGTCCCAGTTGACTTAAACTGTCTAACTACAGTGAGCTTATTAACGGGTAATTGCTAGTCTCTATAAACTTTGTGCTTAGTAAACAACCTAAAGCCCTTTAGAAGTTACCTTACGGTGTTCAAGGTAGCCCTTTTGAGTTAGTGTCATACTCATGGATTGGGAGTCCCCATTTCTGCTCTTATGTGGAATAGCTGTAGAACTTTTTTAGCTTGAACTGAAAACATAAGATTTCTATTCTTTGCCCCAAAACTAATACTGCCCTGAGGCAATGCAAAACAAAACAAAACAAAACAAAAAAAACACCTGCTGGTCTCTCACATTGATATAAAGAGGTGCTGAGTATGTGATTGGTGCTGTCTTCACCCTTACTGAAGGCCTTCTCTGGGATGATTTCAGTGCAACTAATGAATGTATGTCTGAGGCTACAGTGTAAGCAGAAAATTGGGCTAGGTACAAAAACAGCTTGCAAATTAATATGGAAGATATTTACACACAGCTGATTTCAAAAGCTGTAAAAAAAAAAATGTAGAATACTAGAGTTAAGGAAGCTTGATGGAAGGAGTAGTCAATTCTGCCAGCAGTCAAGACAGTGATATGTTGAGGGGCAGGGAGGTTTAATGAAGAAAGTACTATTGGTAGACTTTGGAAGTTATGGAACTCTACTTTTTTTTTTGAGACTGGGTCTCGCTATTTCTGACCATGGAACCGCAGGCTCATGTTGCCCGGGGTACCACAGACTCAAGCAATCCCCAGCCTCGCAGGTAGCTGGGATCATAGGCGTGCACCACCACGCCCAGCTATTTTTTGGGACTAGGTCTCCCTGTGTTGCCTCGAACAGGATTCAAACCATGATACCTAGCCCCAGCCACTTCATAGGCTGAAGCTCACAGGCACGAGCCACTGTGCCAGGCTTCTACTTTTTTTTTTTTTTTCTGAGACTAGGTCTCACTGTTTTTGCCCGGGGCACCACAGACTCAAGCAATCCCCAGCCTCAGCTTCCCAGGTAGCTGGGATTACAGGCGCACACCACCCCGCCCAGCTATTTTTTGGCAACTAGGTCTCTCTATGTGCCCCCTGCGGGACTTGAACCACGATCCCTGGCCCGAGCCGTGGCTTCCTAGGCTGCCACCTACAGGCATGCGCCTCCATGCCCAGCAAATTTTCAAACATTTTTACAAAAAATTTGACTCCAATTTCCTTTTGGTTTGCTTTGCTGCCCCCTTCTGGTATAATGGGGAAGCGTTGGATGATATTCTGACTCCTGCAGTAGCCACTAAAACTGATAAATGCTATTAATAATTTTGAAGTTTTAGTCAAAGAGCACAACTCAAAATTTTTTGGTTCTTAGATCGTGAAGTCAAATGAAAGTGAATCCTAAATGTAAAACTTCTACCTATAAATTTCAACCTGTTACATGGAAATTGATATTGTCAGATGGGATATTTAATATTAATAGACACATTCATTTTAGATTGAAAAGATGCTTTAAAATACTTTTATTCTGAGTGTAACAGGAAATTCTTTACGAACTGATTTTCACATTTCTGTAACAAATGTGGATAGCTTTAATATAAGAATATTTTTCTAATGTAAATCTCAGCTCATTGCCACATCTTTCAAAAATTCTAAAACCTATGTAGTGGTATCCTTAGGTTGGTATTTTAATTTGCTGCCTAGACCCTGCATGAAAATATGATTATGTCAAATACAATGAAAAAAGCTAAATTTTTAGATATTATGTTTAATATATTTAAATGTCTTTTCACATTGTAGTTTTACAAGGTATTAAAAATATTCTAACTTTTTTCTACCCCCCCACCCTGTTATTCTAACAAATTGTATCTAAGTATATAGTTAAATTTTAGAAGGTACAGTACTTAAATTATCATGGATTATAGGCAATCCATGTATTTGTTGGTAAATTTAACACTAAATAATTTTTCAACCAGAAAAACTATTTTAGGCCGTGCATGGTGGCTCATGCCTGTAAGCTTCAGGCTATGAAGCGGCTGGGGCTAGGGATCATGGTTCGAGTCCTGCCTGGGGCCCGTAGTGAGACCTAGTTCCAAAAAAATAGCTGGGTGTGATGGCATGCACCTGTAATCCCAGCTACCTGGGAAGCTGAGACTGAGGATTGCTTGAGTCTGTGGTACCCCGGGCAACGAGAGCCTGCGGTTCCACGGGCAAAAATAGCAAGACCTAGTCTCAAAAAGAAAAAAAAAAAACTATTTTAAGTTTAAATTTAGAACTATTTAATATTTGGCTGAGTATAAATCTCTGGTAGCTGTAAGACTATGTTCTTGCTGAAAAAGACAGAAATGAAATGGTTTCACTAATATATGGACAACCAAATGAAAATACACAATGGGAGGATGGGGACCAGCTGGAGTGGTCAGGGAAGGGGGGTGGTAGGTGACCCCGGGAGATTAAATGGAGATTAAATTGATGTGATATATATTAAATATATATATATAATAAAAATAATAAAAGTCTGTCACAGCACCTAAAAAAAAAATATATATATACATATATATATGTTCTTGCTGAAATATTGGTAAATCTTGAGTCACAAATGCTATTAAGTTATGATAGGATGACTTAAAATGTAAAATGACTGAAATCTTTGGAATTCCCTTCAGCAAAGCCAAGATTTGTAGTTGAGCTACCCCCAGCATAGCTGCTTTTCACTGGTTAAATTGCTTACAACTCAATTACTGGTCATTTGCATCTCTTACCAGATTTATGCACCTTAAAGAAAAAAAGCAGAGAAAAGATTGCAGTAATATTTTAAGAAAATAGTTTATATTCAAAACTAGATCTACTTTGCACTTTCAGCATTATATGTTAATACTGCTTATTTGAATGGATATGTGCCAAAATCTGTCAATTTTCCATCTGCCAGAATGAAAATGAGTTTCTTCCCATTAAGGACTGTGTAACAAAGCCAAAATCAGAGAACAGTTTTTAAAAATGAAATTAACATCTCATTACTTAGAAAGCTATTAATAGAATCTAAATTTCTGATACCTAAAATAATATCGCTAAAAGCAGGCAATTAGGGAGGTAATCTGTATAAGAAAACAAAAGCAGCAAGAACTTTCTCAAAACTAGCAAAATGATTTAACTCAATTAATCCTATATTTAGGATTGAACGAGAATGATTCCATGGGTTTCAATCATGAGTACCAAGTATGTATTTGAACAAAAATATTACAATCAGAACACATTTTAAGGCTAAATATCATTAAGATGCCGTTATTTATTTGGATTTCTCAGAAGCTTCACATTGAAATTGTTTTTATTGTTCCCTTCACAGCACAGAATTGTCTTCAGTTTAATCATGAAAAGGTTTTTAATATGTATATATAGATATCTTCAGAACAGTTAAATGTTTAGTTTGGAAACTATGAATATATTCTTGGCAAAATACGCAGTGGATGATGTTTGTAACCATTCTGCTCATGAGCTACTCTAGTAAGCTGGGACAAATAATGTTAAACTTTATTCCATAAGTGTATTTATATAGATGCTTAAGTCATATGTCAAAAGATATTAAAATACAAATAATAATAGATGGTTGGAAATAAGTCAAAACTAAGTATGGAATAGTTACCTTAATAGGTGACATGTCTTGGCTTCAGTGTTTTCAACCCACGCTTATTTTTTTACTCTAGCAGGATGTTTAGGAAAATATATTCAACACTTATTTGATTTTGCACATTTAGGTGCTTTTTAAGTATTAGTGAATTATGAATTAGTGAATTCATGGTCATTTCTTTCAAAGGGGTTAAGTTTAAGCACAAAGTCTAAGCACATTGATAAACAAGGTGTAGACACAATGGTTGAGTTGGTGGGGTGCTGGAAGAGATCAGGGTTTTTACTGAGACATGACACTTGAACTAAGTCTTGATAAATGAGTAGGGTTACCAGTACACAGAGTGTGTTCAAAACATAGGTGATAAGGCCAGGCGTGGTGGCGAGTGCCTGTAATCCAGGTGCTGGGAGGCAAGAGGCCAGGGATCGCTTGAGTATGCTGGTTTGAGACTATCCAGGCAATATAACAAGATCTGTCTTGAAAAAACAGCTGGGTGCAGTGGCGGGCATCTGTAATCTCAGCTACCTGGGAGGCCTGAGGTTGGGAATTGCTTGAGTTTGGGGATAGGGACTACCCTAGGCAACATAGCAAAACCTAGTCTCAAAAAACAAAAACAAAACAAAAAAAAACATCGGAGATAGTATTAGTAAGACATGGGGAACTCCAGAAACTAAGTAGTTAGTTATGGCTGGAGCACAAGTGTAAACAGAAGAGGCTACAACAGAGAGAGGTCAGCAGCAGATCTTTGATGGGGGTTTGCATGAACTGATCAAAGTTTAGACTTGGTACTGTAGGCCTGGCTCTAGTTTTGTTATACACTAGCATCATCTAGATGCTTGGCTAACACACGTTAATTCCTTTGCCTCATTCTAATTCAGGTCTAGAACGGGATCCTGGAACCTGAATTTTAAGGATGCTTCCTTAAAATTCAGAACCTGAGCCACATCTTGAACAAATATTACCAGAGGCAATGAAGAACCATTAAAAGATTTTTGAGAGCAATAACAATTAGAAAGCCAAGAGGTGTGGGCTTTTAGATTAGTCAAGTATGGTGGTGATAAGTTGAATTAAACATAGGAAACGAAAAGCAGAAAAAATCAGATGACTGCCATGGTAATGGGATCAAAATGATCCCACCTACCAAGAGAGGGGTAACATCCCCTGCTTAACTTTAATCATGTTTTAACAAACAAAAATAATGAATATTTACCATGTTCCTGCCAAAAATTTGCTTTGAATATCAAATTGTCTCTGGGGTTTTATACATCAGTGATCTCATTCCTGGCTATATTAATGCCCTAATCTTGATTTCTAGTTGGCATTTCTCCTGAACTTCAAACCGACATTTCTACCTTTGGACAACACATCACCTCTTGGGTAGCTAGGTATACCAGTTATTTCAAACTCAACATAGATTTTCCTAAGTCAGAATCTTTGGAAATAAGAAACCCTCTCTCCCCCTAATATCCATCTGATTAGGCCGGGTATGCCTGTAAGTGGCAGCTAGGAGGCCGCGGCGGGGACCAGGGATCGCGGTTTGATTCCCGCTCAGGGCAACGTAGCGAGACCTAGTTCCCAAAAAATAGCTGGGTGTGATGGTGCGCGCCTGTAATCCCAGCTACCTGGGAAGCTGAGGCTGGGGATTGCTTGAGTCCATAGTACCCCGGGCATCGTGAGCCTGCAGTTCCACAAAATAGCAAGACCTAGTCTCTAAATAAATAAATTAAATAAATAAACAAACAAACAAATAAATATGCATCTATCGAAACAGGAACAGGAACTTAATTTCTTATCTATTGTAAATTCAACCATAGAAAGGGCAAAGGAATGCAAGTCCTTCACATTCAAGAATTTAACATTCTCAGTTTCCACTATTTATTCTTCCACAGTTATTTATCGAAACTATCCCTTAGCCCAAATATTCAGGTTTCCTAGTTCACATACACAAGTAACAAACTTCCATGGAAGTTAAGCCAAGACTCTTTTTGTTTCAAGATAAGTTTGCAGTCTGAAAGACCCCAACCATCTTCATCTCCTCAAAAATTGTCATGGTTGGCAGCAAGAGAGGAGTCAGGGTGACCGGAGGGGGACAAAACAGAGAGAGGAGTGGACAATATCTAACGGGGTCAATAACCATACAAATATGACTGACATATGAAAATAATAAAATTTTTTAAAATTGTTATGGAACCGTAGTTTCTATAGAAATCTACGTATGCATCTTAGTTCAACCACAACAAACTTCAAGCAGCCACCCCCAGCCCAACCATGAGTGCTCCAATAATACGAAATTGAAGAAGTCTAGCCAGCTCTTACCTGCAGTCACGTAGTTACTCTCCTCAACAAGAATATCCTTCTACACTGAAGGAGAAACGGGGAGTGCTAATTCCAACCATCTTAACGACTTTCAAGGTTTACAACCTATGCAATTTTGCTCAGGCAAATAACCACAAGCCAGTGATGCTGCAGTAGATGAGCAAGTCATGTTAAGATACAGCCTAGCTCAGCTGCAGACTATGGCTTGGTTGCTGTTTAGCAATTCATGAAGAAAATGTCCATAAAGTAAAAGTATTATAGTAAATAAAAACTATTGCTTGTGAAAAATTGCTTCCAAAAGAAAGTCAGTGTTTTAATTGACAAGTAAAGATTTAAAGTTCTCTGTAGCCTCATCTACAAGGTAGAAGTTTGGCATAATGAATGGCATAATGAATGTGTCAGCAACTTATATACAAATGAGTTTGTCATATATGTGCTTTACATGGAAAAGGAAAAATAGTAATTATTTTGATTGTTCCAGAAAATAGAGAAGTTTTGTGTTTTTTTTTTTTTTTTTTTTTTTTTTGAGACTAGGTCTCACTATTTTTGCTCATGGAACCGCAGGCTCACGTTGCCCAGGGTACCACAGACTCAAGCAATCCCCAGCCTCAGCTTCCCAGGTAACTGGGATTACAGATGTGTGCCACCACGCCCAGCTATATATTTTTGGAACTAGGTCTTGGTATGTGTCCCCGGTGGGACTTGAACCACCACCCCTGGCCCCGGCCACAGCTTCCTAGGCTGCTGCTTACAGGCATGCACCACCATGCCCAGCAAGAGTTTAAAGTATTACTAAGATAGGCATGTTCCAGAATAAAAAGATAAAAAGTCTAAAAATTGACTCATAGGTAATGAAACTGTAACAGTAGAGAAAGAATTTTAAGTGGTGGTTGAAGAAAAAAAAAATTCTACTCATACCTTACCAAAAATAATGAACTTGTAACTTTACATATAAGCATAAAAAATAAAGCTTCTAGAAAACTACAAATCTTCATGATTGTAGGATGAATAATGAGTTCTAAAAATAGATACCATAAAACATTAATTATAAAAGATGAGTCAAGGTTGGGCACAGTGACACATGCCTTTAATTGCAGCCTATTAAGTGAGGCCACGATTAGGAATCGCTTGAGTCTGTGGGTTTGAGACCCACCTGGGGCAACATAGTGAGCCCTAGTCTCAAAAAATAGCTGGGTGTGGTGGTGCGCACCTGTAATCCCAGCTACCTGGGAAGCTGAGGCAGGGGTTCACTTGAGTCCATGGTACCCCAGGCAATGTGAGTCTGCGGTTCCACAGGCAAAAATAGTGAGACCTAGTCTCAAGTAAAATAAAAGATGTCAATCAAATTTAGGAGCAGCTACTTTGGTGGTATGCATGGTGTGGTAACAGATTTGTGATGTGAATCTATATCCCCCAAAAATATAGGGTTATACACCAATGTTAACTCAATAAATATAATACAAAAGAAAAAATTGTTCATAGAAAATTCTCAATAAAGAAAAAAGACAAACCACAGACCCAACAGGGATTAAAATGCAGAATATTAAAATAACGCTAAAATCAACAGAAAGACAACTCAAAAGAAAAACAGGTGCAAAATTTCCAGGTTATAGGATATGTGCATATTCAGCTTCAATTGATATTGCCAAACAGTATCTGTCTGACATTTAAACACGAAGGTCACAAAAGACTTTTACAGCCAGGCGAGGTGGTGCACCTGTTGTCCAAGCACTGGGAGGCAAGAGACTTGGGATCGCTTTAGTTTGTGCATTCAAGACTACCCTGGGCAATATAGCAAGACCTAGTTCTTGAGAAAGTAGCCGGGCACCATGGCAGGTACCTGTAATCCCAGCTACCTGGGAGGTTGAGGCTGGGGATTGCTTGAGTCTGTGGTACTCTGGGCAACAGCCTGCAGTTCCAATGGGCAAAAATAGCAAGACCTAGTTCCCCCCCCAAAAAAAAAAGGGAAGACTTTTACATGATCATAAACACACTAAAATGTGCTCAAGTTCATTAAAGAAATATATATTTAGATCATAATACAATATACTATATACTCATCAGAATGACTAAAATGAAAATAGCAATATCCTTGTTAACAAGGATAGGTGAGCCAGGCGTAGTGGTGCACACCTGTAATCCAAGTGTTGGATTCTCGGGTTGAAGACTACCCTGGGCAACATAGCAAGACCTGGTCTCAAAAAAGCAGCCGGGTGCGGTGGCGGGCGCTGGTAATCCCAGCTACCTGGGAAGCTGATGCTGGGGATTGCTTGTCTGTGGGATCGGGACTACCTAGCCAGGCAACATAGCGAGACCTAGTCTCAGAAAAAAAAAAAAAGGATATGTAATAGAACCACCATCCACTTTGGAAAACTGGTTGGCAGTATTTACTAAAGTTGAACATAAACATACCCTACAATCCAAACTTTGCACTCCTCAATAACACCCAGCAAACATATATATAAAACTGCACCAAATAATATTCAAAATTGCTTATAACAGCCTAACTGTAATACTCCTAAAGTGTTAAGTCTATTAATAAAATAGACAAATTGCAGTATGTATGATACAGTTAAAGACCTCTTTAGCTATAAGAAATGAACAACAAATATTAAAAAAATTTCAGAAGCCCAAGGGATAAGTTTCTCAGTTTCTGATTATGTTCTATTGCTTCATCTAGGTGGTATGGTACTCAAACGATTTTGGCCTCATTACTAAACAAATCAAGTGTACGAAGGAGGTGGGTTATTTCAGTTATGCTTTATTTCAGTTTAAATTTATTAGGAAAATCATATTTGTGAATAACAAGGGTCCACTATGTTCTCATTACCTTATGACCAAAACATAAAGGGAAAATTTGAAATTCAAAGGTATCAACATGAAGACCATTTAGTTTTGTGGTTTTTTTTTTTGAGACTAGGTCTCGCTATTTTTGCCCGTGAAACCGCAGGTTCTTGTTACCTGGGGTACCATAGACTCAAGCAATCCACAGACTCAGCTTCCCAGGTAGCTGGGATTACAGGTGTGCGCCACCACACCCAGCTATTTTTTTGGAACTAGGTCTCACTACGGACCCCAGGTGGGACTTGAAGCGCGATCCTTAGCCCCGGCCGCTTCATAGGCTGAAGCTTACAGGCACGAGCCATCGTGCCCGGCTACCATTTAGTTTTTAAAGGGTTTGATATAATGTATAGTATCTTCTTCTCCACAATGAACCTCTTTCTTGTCATATAAAGTTACTCTATCTCACTTTAGTCTCACAATTTCTGCACTCATATATGCAGAGGGAAAATGTTGACATTTACAACTTCATTCCATGGTGTCAAAATTCAAACTTGGGCCGGGCACGGTGGCTTGTGCCTGTTAGCTTCAGCCTATAAAGTGGCTGGGGCTAGGGATTGCGGTTTGAGTCTAAAGGCAACACAGCGAGACCTAGTCCCAAAAAATAGCTGGGCATGGTGGGCACGTACCTGTAATCCCAGCTACCTGGGAAGCTGAGGCTGGGGATTGCTTGAGTCTGTGGTACCCCAGGCAATGTGAGCCTGCAGTTCCATGGGCAAAAAGACCTAGACCTAGTCTCAAAAAAAAAAAAATCAAACTTGGTATTTACAGATGAAATCTCTGTTCCAGTTGTGGGATGAGAAAAAACCAGTTTCCCTTTCCCAGTTTCACTTCCTTTTGGTGTAAAGGTCACCCAGGACTGATACAAGATTAAGTATTCAGAATCATATTTTTGCAGAAGGTGCTCACTAATCTGTAACTAAAACTAAACCCTATTAATACCCATGACTTAAACTGAGTGAGCAGGAAGAGGAATACAAAGTCTAATTTGGAATGAAGAATGAAAAACCAAGACAAGCAAGCACTGTAAAATTGTTTTTGTTTTTTTAATGGCAGGTCAAATATCCTGAAACATACATATATTTTGATAGTCTCCTATCCCAGTTGAATTCAAATATTAAAGTAACACACACAAGCTAAGAGAATTCAATATTGTTCCAAGGCACTTACTGAATCTCCATAACTAGATGAAAACAAGGACAATTAAGGATGAACAATGAGACAGTATATAATATAAAAATAACTTTTGCTTACAATTTACAAAATGTATTATTATTACAATCTTTGATTTCTGATAACCTGCAATGCTGGCTGCATGAATCCAGCAATTTTAAAATTCAGAAACTATTTTCTAAAACTTCAGGGCAAATAATTTACAGAAAAGGTACACAAAGATTTAGACCATGCAGAAATTTCTTACATCTTCTGTTAATAATATTTTATGACGGTAACTTTATCAAATTATATATCTACTTGCCCTGTACATATACAAAATAATGCATACATGATAAAACATTAGGAAAAGAGTAGTCCTTAATTTATCATAAAAGTATTACTATATTAACATGTCTACAAGCAGCGTGTAACAGGGTTAAGAGACATTAAGGCAATTAATACTTGAAGTTACAAAATAAACCATATGTAATACTTTCTCCTAAGTGTAATATAAGGCAGGTAGATGGTCCCAGCAAAAAGTACAAAGGTAACAATCTACACTGCTGCGAGTTCCACATTTTTAAGATGGAATACTATAAATCTGGCTTTCAGTGGCACTTGGATTTTCCAGTATAATTTAAAGTGTCTTTTTAGCTCCTTGAATCATGTCCATTCTGAAGGTGGATCTCTTGGTCCTTTGGGTTTTCCACAGCGATTACCAAAACCTATAATCAAAATACCACAATAACTTGTCAGCATTCAGAAATATTTTTACACTACTAAAACCACATCTGTAGAAATCCTCATTTCTGGAACATATGACTTTCAATATGGGAGATTAAGTTTTAAATGAAACTATACACATGAAGCAATTCTTCATATATCCTGGACAATGGAAAATAACTGCTTTTAATAAAACTAAATTCTACCACAATGTAAGGACAAAAAGATAATCTTTCCAGTCTTTCTACCAACACCAAAGACTTGTTGCAGTTTCTTCTATTTTAGTTTTTAATCTCAATATAGAATTAATTTTTCAAAATTCCAAGCAACTTTAATCATGTTTCAATCTTTAAGTGTCACTTAAGAAACTGAATAAATCATAGCAAAAAGTCTGTTAAACTTTGCCTTGCAGAAATTCTGTAATAACAATCTATCTTTTTTCAGTGTTGTCATCATTAAAATTACATAAAGATTTTACATTACCAATATCTGTAGCCTCTTTTGGACTTTCTGATATTTGATCTTTCTTGTTAGTGAAAGTAGGTGGATATTCTGTACAAGTCTCTATGTGGCTACCTGCAGCTGGCTGATCTAAAATGCAAAAACAAAGCCACTGTTAATCACCATCCTTGGTAGCAAAGGATTACAATCAAATTTCTTCAATGGTTTTAAGGTGGACAATTAGTTTAAAAAACAAGTCTTCTCTTTTGGGTATGGTTTTACATGTACAGGTAAATGTAAATGTATGGGCAGTAAGCAGGGAAAATGTTAGGTTTTCTTGAAGGCAGCTAGAAATCTGGATTGTGTCTGCAATGTTAAGCTTCTTGTTCTCTAACTTTATTTAAAAAACCTGGTTCTTAGCATATTATATTCTTTCATGTAGTTAAATAGTATATGCCAGTGCCTCAAGGCAATAGCTGCCCCTGAAATGCTTTATATGGAAATCATGGCAAACAAGTCCATGAATGGACTTACTATTTGTAGTAAATTTATGGGAAATTTAAAATGTTTCTTCCCTCAGGTACGTGGTCATTGTGGTTCTCCTATCACCAAGTGCAGTGACTTCTTTTAAAATTTTATGTTCTTTAAATTCATTTACTTATTTAATTCTCAATTAAATCTTAAAGATTAGTAACAACAAAAAAATAACAGAATTTGTTCATTTTTTTCTTATAACTGTTTTGCATCTCCTATGCTTTTATGAACTTTTCTGAGAACTTGGACTACAAATAATGATCCTTGTTTTCAGATACTTCTAGTCTTGAATATCTTCTCTGTGAAAAGCTCGAGAATAAAAATTTTGACTTTGCAAGCTATATATGGTCCCTGTCACATATTCTTTTTTTTTTTTTTTTTTTTTTTTTTTTTTTTTTTTTTTTTTTTTTTTTTTTTTTTTTTTTTTGAGACTAGGTCTTGCTATTTTTGCCTGTGGAACCGCAGGCTCTTTGCCTGGGGTACCACAGACTCAAGCAATCCCCAGCCTCAGCTTCCCAGGTAGCTGGGATTACAGGCGCACACCACCATGCCCAACTATTTTTTTGGAGCTAGGTCTCGCTACGGGCCCCAGGCGGGACTCGAACCCTGTCACATATTCTTTACTGACTTCACTTTCTCAGTGAAATGAAGGTCATCTACAGAGCAAGAGTTAAATGGAATGATTTTAGAAGTCAAGGTTTGGAAATATCATGGGAAAGAAAAGGTACCATTGCTGAGAACCTAAGAGTGAATAAAGACCCAGAACTGTAGATCTGTAACACTGAGTGGTTTCTGCAGTAATTAGTAATACCATGGAATAAAATGGTTTGGGAATTAGGAACAAAACATTTGAGAATAATCATGACTGTGACCAGATGATACAGTATGGTATCCAAATTTAATGGCAAAGGAAGAGCAATCAGAAAGGAGTCGACAGATTATAAGCATTTTAAGAAAAAAATCTAGGGATCCAGCAGTTACAGCAGTAATAAAAACATTACTACCAGTCACATTATTTGATACTCTATCATATGGTTTATTTAAATCACAACAATCTTAAAAAGTATATTTTAAAAACAATTGTTTTAGGGATCCAATTCAATCATCTATGTTAATTTGAGGCATTCAAATCACTGTCAGACCTAGACCCTGTGTGACTACATAAAATTTTTTTCTTCAGTCTAACTACTGATAATCAATGCTGTCATCTTCCAGAAGTATCAGGTATAGCTATTAATATAGAAAAAGTAAACTACATAATTCAGGTTCTAAAACAGTTGTTCCATATATTTTCACATACAGAATTAATCAAATAAGGAGTAAGATCATAAGACAAGCAAGGAAATTAATCTATATAATTGATAGCAAAATGGAATAAGATTTAACTTACCACATTTTTCATCTCCAGAGGTTATCAAGCCCTATAAGGAAGACATTCAATAGCTATTACAATATTCTTTTTATTTACCAAAGGAAAAAAAATACATTCAGTATACATCCTAAAAATTAAGGGTCATCAAGATTCCCAAGAGTCTAAGGGAAAGGAAACTTTTTATAGCTATTAGGCATAACAACATAACAATTCTTTTTTTTTTTTTGAGACTAGGTCTCGCTATTTTTGCCTGTGGAACCGCAGGCTCTCGTTGCCCGGGGTACCACAGACTCAAGCAATCCCCAGCCTCAGCTTCCCAAGTATCTGGGATTACAGACGCACGCCACCACACCCAGCTATTTTTTTCGAACTAGGTCTCACTACGGTCCCAGGTGGGACTTGAACCGCGATCCCTAACCCCTGCCACTTCATAGGCTGAAGCTTACAAGCATGAGCCACCGTGCCCAGCCTGACATAACAATTCTTTAATGTATGCTTTTTTACTGGAAGTAAAGGATAAGGGAATTCCTCTTTCCTTCTGGATAGAACCTAAAAACACAGGAGTTATTACAAAAAGGAACACACAGCTACATTTAGCCAGTTCTTTATCATGATCATCAAATTATGGTATCACCAATTCTAATACACAGCATCATTATTATAAATTACTGTTAGATTACAGGCCAATTAAAATATATCACAATGCTTTGAAATCAATTGTTTTATATATAAATTATTACATATTATATTATATATTATATATTATATATATAAATAATTATATATTATATATATAAATTATTATATATTATTTATTATATATATAATCCTAATTTCAGATATATAAAATATGGGAGAAATAGGAAAAATATTAATGTTGGTGAAAAATAGTATTTTCCATTGCCAAAATATATAGCTACCAAAACATTTCCTATAAGTGAAAGAAAACCTGTGTGACCAGAAAAATCAAAGGGAGGGCTATGTACCTAGTGTTATAATGTAAGGAACAAATCTAGGAAAATGCTATAGCCCTGAAAATATTAACTCCTGTTCCATTCATACCTCCCCAAATGATTCAAACATAGCCTAATTTACAAATTTCAAAAGCATTTAAAGAAAATGATACTCTGAAGTGACAGTTATATATAATCATGTTGCCCTTAAAATTTTTTTTTTCAGATCCCACATTTTACATAGGCTTTTCATCTGAGATCTTAGCACAAGAAATGCTAATCAAAACTTTATTTAATGGTCTTAAGATGAATTATTTTAACAACTGTAAGAAAAATTAACGAACAAAAATTGTTAAACTATAGCTACTCCAATTCCAAAAGAACTCACTTCAGATTTTTTTTGTTCAGACTGTTCCTGACTTTGAGGTTCACTCCATTCAGATCTTACAGGTGTATCTGAGAAAAATGAAATCTTACAATGAAAATTAACATCTTTAATTCTTGAAATTTCTTGCATTAATATATAAAAACAGATTAGTTTTAGAAACTTAATTTCATAAAAATTAAAACTAGTTTCTATCAATTCAAGAAATTTTTCAGTTTTCTTTCTTAAAATTTAAGTTACTGTCCTTAAAATTTAATTCAAAGAACTCAGTAATCAGTTTATTACAAACTCATTGGAATTTATAGACACAGTACTATTGAAGTAAACTGGTTCACTGCTTTCAACATCCTTAAAATTAGTTGCAATTTAATAAAATATTGGTAAATGTAACTCAGATTAGTGGAGCACCTCCACTGAAGAACATGAGACACTATAAAATATCAAAGCTGTATGTGTTTTTTTTGTTTTGTTTTGTTTTTTATCTTTTTGAGACTAGGTCTCACTATGTTACCCAGGGTACTAAAAACTCAAGCGATCCCCAGCCTCAGCCTCCCAGGCAGCTGGGATTACAGGCACGCACCATCATGCCCAGCTATTTTTTGAGACTAGGTCTCACTATGTTGCCCTGGGTGGGTCTCGGGTCTCGAACCTGCATACTCAAATGATTCTTAGTCTTGGCCTCTCTTCCTAGGCTGGGATTAAAGGCGTGTGCCCCTGCACCCGGCCAAATATTGAAGCTTTCCGTACTCTATCAGAGGACTAAGGGAGAGAAATATATTATCAATGCTTTGAGATATGATTATTTCCTCCCAGTTCTCACTGATACTCTAGTGGCTTAAGTTTGCCTCTTAATTAACATCAACTGGATAATGTTGACCTACAATCCAACTAAATGTTTACTTACCTTAATTGGCATCCTATGAAGTGATTAATTCTTTTTATAAATAAGTGCCATTTTTAATGAATGACAGAACACCAACTTGCAAAAACATTTATAATTGCATTTATCTGAATTCTTGTAGCTAACATAGATGCAGTCATTTAAGCAATCTTAACAAGTTAAAAAAATACCATTTTAAAGTATTTTTCTTACAAGGAATGAAAACATTTGTAAATATCAACTTAAACCTATTTTTAATTAATTATGCAGCTCAATAGCAACTAAATTAAAATCAGTCATTTTTCAGAGTGTATTATTACAATTTAAAGTAAGTAAAAGCAGAAGAGACACTCACTATGTTCACTTGCTAATACAAAAGATTCAGGAGTTCTTTCAGGTAGGGGAGGAGGTGAATCTTCACTAACATCAACATCTAAATTAAATACATAAAATTCAGAGATTATTAAAAACAAATTTATCTAGACAAGAGAACTTTCTTGCCATTCTAAAAACCAATGAAACAAGTACATAAGAGAACCAGTTGATTTTAAGAAACAGTTCTTAACCACTCAACTTGTTAACAAGAATTATGAAGTTTACTGAGCAAAAAATAAATGCATCACTGCTTCACAGAGATGACTGTCCTGATAACTCTGCAACATTTATCAGTGTTCTCTGAGTTTGAAGGCAATCTTCAGTAGAATAGTCAGTGGGCAAGTGACTTACTAGGATTGCAGATGAGGCTTTGGGTCCAAAATGCAATTTTTTTATCATAAGCCAGTATTTCTCAAAATGGATTCACTCCTTTCCTTAGTTTTGGCATACAATCTACCATCTGTCCTATTTATTTTTTAAATCCCACACATTTTCAACTTAACTATGTGTTTAGGTCATGTTTTGTCTGAGTAATGACTAAAATAACAGGTTTGGGGTGTTGGCTATTTTTTAAACACACAAAAAATAAAGTAACTTATAGTCAGGTCCGGTGGTGTGTGCCTATAATCCCAGCTACTAGGGAGGGTAAAGCTAGGAATCACTGGAGTCCACAGATTCGAGACTACCCCGGGCAGCATAGCAGACCTAGTCTCTTAAAAAAAAAAACCACCACCACCAAAAACAGTAACTATCAATATTTCTTGACTGTTGATTTAATTATTGCCTAAAGTCCCGTGAAGATAGGCACACAACTGAGCTACATTATCTTACTGGTTTTCACAAAAGTAAAAGTCCTAAAAAGCAACATTTTTAAGACATTGACTGAAGTCAGGTAAAAAGTTTTTCACCAGTAGAAACAAAATTACTTTTTGGAAAAGAAAATACAAAGTTCCCAGTGAGGACTCTCAAGGAGTCTTCTTAGGAAGGATGAACTTTAAAAAAAGGGAAATGGGAGGGTCCTGTTTCATTTATTTGAGATTTTGACAATTATTCTCTTTAAAAAATTAGTAATCTTGCCATTCCTCATTATTTTACATTTAACATTTAAAAAGATTAAAATCAAGTAAAGATTTTTAATAAGCGCGGGCTAGCTGTCATTGTCCCTGTCTGACATTTATTTAACTGAAGACACAGACAAAACAGAATCTAGATCCTACTAAGAGTTCCAGTGTAATAATTTGTTATCTCCCCTGAGTGTGAGAATACTTTCTTGCATATAAAGTTAGATCACTAAAGAACTATCTTACATACAGTATAGTGGCAGCCTGAACCATCATTATATATCCTGCCCTTCCACCCCTTTTTGTTAAAGGGTAATCTTCCATTTTATATTTATTAAGTTATCTTTCATAAACTTCATAAATCTTCTGACAATCTTAACTCTTAAAATATTTTTAAATTTTCTAACTATGATCTTTACTTCGCAACTGGGTCACTGCTTCATTTTTTCCTATGTCTGATCTTCTGTTCTAGAGATTATCTAACCAGAGACTTCATTTTACATTAGCTTGTGGGAATCATATATGGTATGGGGCCCAGTATATCCAAGTTAAAAAAGTCTTTTAGTCAGTATTAAAATCAGAATTCACAGGGTTTTTTTTTTTTTTTTTTTTGAGTCAGGCAGTACTTTGTACAAAAGATTGTTCTAGGTATCAAAACAAACTTATTCTGCCTAACTCACAAAGAAGCAAAATGTAACTGTTTGCCTAAAAGGAAAAGTAGTAATAGTGTTAAAAACAGGACTGCTTGTAGTTATGTTATAGCACATAATATTTAAACAGGAAAATTTTCAGCTGATACCAAGCTCATTTAGCATAGTTAGAGAGGGCTGAAAAGAAACCAAAAATCATCTTTTCAGCTATCTATAGTTTGAGATACAAACAAAAAAATGCAGAGAACAGAGATGAGCTGGTATGCAGTTGGATACTTTCAGTTATCCTTGTTAGTATATTTTAAAGAAATTCTCCGTATCATATAAGACTGGTCATGTGGTAACAACTTTGAATAAGCACAATGTTGACAGGCATTCTTCCTGCCCTCACAAAATTCTACTTTAGTAATAATTTTAAAAATTGTTATTTTCCAGGTGTAAGACATAGCCTGACATAATGAAAAAAACTGAAATGAAATTTTATTGTTTACACACTTTCTTGCATTACAACCTAGCAGTTATTTTTCAAATGCTGAAGTTGAGGAATGAAATGACAATAATGATTTCAAATGATGGTAAAATAGTATCTACTGAGCTAATCATTATCTTTTGAAGATCCTTCAAATATAACACAAGAATCAAGAATACAGAGAACCCTGTAAGAAACTAGCTTAGACTCTTACATAATCTGCAAGATATAGATATATAGATATAGATATATATATATTTTTTTGACTAGGTGTCGCTATTTTTGCCCAATGAACCACAGGCTCATGTTGCCCGGGGTACCCAGCCTCAAGCAATCCCCAACTTCAGCTTCCCAGGTAGCTGGGATTACAGGTTGCGCCACCACGCCCAGCTATTTTTTTGGAACTAGGTCTTGCTACATTGCCCAGGGCAGGACTCCCTGGTCCCTGCCACTGCTTTCTAGGCTGCCACTTATAGGCATGTGCCACCGTGCCCGGCCTGCAAGATATATTCTTAATAAAAATACATTTGGAGAAAATAAAGGCATCCCACTATAGACAGTAGGAAAAGAAAGTCATTGTTCAGGTTGATAGTACTTATTTGCCAATAAACATTATAAATACCAGTCTATAATATGTCATTAACAAAGCTGACTGATTATCTACCAGTAAACAGCTTTCATGTATATATATTTGCTTTCAGCTTTGCAGTCTATTTAAGAAGGCAGCCATGATTACTTTTAATAGGTCAAAGGACAGATTTCATTACTTTTAAAAGGTCAAAGGACATGATTACTTTTAAAAGGTCAAAGGACAGATTCAAGGACAGATTTTATAAAAGGTATTTTATAGTTGAAAGAGCCTAAAAAGACAAAATAGTTATTTGTGATAAACATGGGAGAAATCAAATGGCTCACCAAGACATTCTACAGTATATGTGTCATTATTACTTTAGTCAATTATCCTTCCTAAGTTATTTAAAATTATTCAGTCAGATAAATCTTTGACCCATATAAAATACTAACAGATATAATAGAGACACTTTTTAGATACAATTAAAATTATTGGAAATACAAAACTCAATAATAACAATGTAATCTAATACAAGGAAACAATACAAATTTACTTAAAAAATAGTATCTAAATGAAATTTTGCTGTATTAACGTTAGAGTTTCTTAACTCTAAAATACTTAACTCTAAAATACACTTAAAGTGCTAAGACGAGTGAGTGGCACACAGTATAAATTTTTAAGTGTTAGAACTACTATTACCTTTTTCAGCACCTGAATTTATTGTTCCTGCTATATCATGTCTAGCAATGGACATTGGTAATACTTTCCTAGTAGAAATGCTTTCAGTACTAGTGGCAGCAGAAACTGTGGCACTTGCTGTCGAAATATTAGTTTTAGTCTGGTTCACAGCACCATCAGCGTTCCTTTCATCTGAGTCTGAGTCATCAGAGTGAAGAGGGTTAGTAAAACTGAGGGGTGCTGCTCTGAGTAAAGGTGAACTGTTATGATGATCTAGATCACGAGTTTCAACTTGTGTCATGGAGCTTGGTGTTAAACTCACAGTTTTTATTGTTTGACAGTGAGTCTCTGAGGTTTTGCTTTCAGATGAATCAAGCATAGGTAGAGCATTTTCAGGTCCATGAAATGACCACGTGACATGTCCTTTTTCATCAAGAGGCAAGCGGTCTGGCCTTGGAGGTGTGTCTGAATTCTTCTGTGATTCCGCTGGTAGAGGAACAGGAGCTTTATTTAACTGTGTGTTACTGCAGTCCAAACAAGAATTCGGAGAAATGTCATCAACTTTTAGATCCCCTGAATTCAATTCCTGTGACTTAGAGCTTTTATCAGTTATACAAGGTGAAGCAGATTTAATTTTAATTGCATGTCCCCTATTCAAGAGTGTGTTCCCATCAAAACTTTTTGGTCCCTCTTGGAGAGGTACCTTCTTAATCTCAAAACTTAAATTTCGCTCTAACTTTTTATCTATCTGCTCAACAGATGATTCATTTTTCCCTGGAAGTTCTGTTGATTTATTATAGTTTCTGTTGAGGTCTGTTGAATGTTGTTCTGATGAAACCATGTGCAGCACTGGCTTCGGATGGTATCTGTCATTGTCCTGCCACACAGTAGTGACTGTTGGAAAAGCTGAAGGGGGAGAAGGTGTCAAGATGGGTGGCACCGGGTGAGGTTCTGGTGGCTGCAGTATTTCTTCTTTAGCATCCCCTTCTACAAGGCAACTGAAAAACAAACATGAAGAAAAGAGTAATACCAGAGTATCCATCTTTTAAAAAAAATAAGTTGATAGTTACAATTACATTACTAAATCAGTAGAATCTGTGGTTATGAGTAATAATTACAATTTGCCAGGCTAAATTTAATGTTTAAGATAATATGTGTACATTGTTTAGGACGGCAAATAAAGAGTGTTAATGAGTAGTCCCCTCCTAGTACCTTACAGTCATCCTGAAACAAACTTTCAACTTTTTTTAAAACAGCTGCATCTAAGATTTAACTATTTCAAAATATTTCCACTATTATGTCTTGATTTTTCTATTTTATGCTGTCTTCCTAATATATAAGTATCTTCTCCATCTTTCCAGTATTAGTACACTGTATTCTGGTTAGAGCAAAATTGTGACTATATATGTACCCATTACACCATGATTTTAAGTATATAACTTTTTTTTTTAAGATGAAGTCTTGCTATGTTGCCTGGAGTAGTCCCAATCCTGCGGACTCAAGTGACTCCCCAGCCTCAGCCTCCCAGATGGCTGGGATTACAGGTGGCGGCACAACACCCGGCTATTGTTTTTGAGACTAGGTCTTGCTATGTTGCCCAGGGTAGTCTCAAACCTGCGAATTCAAGCGATTACTAGTCTCAGCCTCCCGAGGCTGAATCCCAGACAATCCCACAAACTCAAGTGATCCCCAGCCTCAGCTTCCCAAGTAGCTGGGATTACAGGCACCCACCACTGTGTCCGGTTGCTTTTTTCAAGATCAGATCTCATTATATTGCCTGGGGTAGTCTTGAACCTGTGAACTCAAGTGATCCCGGGCTTCTTGCCTCACAGCGCTTGAATTATAGAGGTGCACCACCACGCCCAGCAACTTTTTGCTTCCTTTCCCCCTATTAATTGCCTTGGGCTTCTGATGGCTTAGTTTTTGTTTTGTTTTTAACTGATTGTTCTAAAATGTATTGTGTTTATTTGATGGCTTAGTTTTGTTATGTATCATAATTTTGCTAATTTGCCTGCAAAACTGTACACTCCTTTCAAAAGGTCAAACACACAAGGTGTCAATATCACAAGCATACTCATGGTTCAGTATGGACTACTGGCTCTCAAGGCCACCACATGCTCTTCTATGTCAAACTTTCTGTTTCCCAGTTTCCACCTTTCCTTCTCTAGATGCCTCAGTGTAAGATGTTCCTTGGCAAATAAATACAGGAGGCAAATTTCTTGAGGCACTGTATATCTAAGGTTATTATTATAGTCTCAAGGTGACTCAATTATTTTAAAGATACAAAATTCTATATTAAGAATTAATTTTCCTTTAGAATTGGGTAATTCTGATAACTGTTCCAACGAATGTGAAGTATTTTTTCATCTTGTGGGAGTGTTAGGGTCTTTTTTTACACTATTGATATTTTAAAATCTTATTTAACTTTTTAAAATTCATTGTACTACAATTTTTAAATCCACTTTAAATTGGAAAACTTCAATATAACATTTGAAATTTTTCTTGTTATTTCTTCCCCCTCATCTTTTTTCTAGCATGTAAAATTTCTTTCCTCCAAGTTACTTTTATTCCTGCTTATTTGGGCCTATCTTTCAAGTTAGAGGCTTTGTCAAGTGTCTGATCATTCCTGTCATATTTAAAGACTGGAATATTTTAAATGCCTGAAAGAGCTGTATGTACATGTGGTTCAGTGGCTGTCTCACTGTATGGTAATGGCATACAGTCCTTATATCATTTGTGGGTTACAACAGTCATCAGTAACTGCAGATTCCCTTCTCTTGGGCTGGTTAGTTTTTTAAGAGAAGGATTACATCTCCAACCAGAAGATGTTTCTGGTTTCTAGAAGCCAAAATAAGAGTGGGAGCAAAGGAATTGTAGGATCTCACCACTCAGCATGCAGACTTCTGTGTTCAGGTAAGGCAATACTATCCACCATCAGTTGGATCTGAAGATTCTGTAGTAACCACTTCAAAGTTAAACCCTTCTGTTATGTGCCTACATGAAGGAGAAACAGTCATAGGTCTACTCAATTTGATGGAAGAAATCTGGGGTTCTAAGGGTTCTAAATGTGATTTGGAGACATTCTAGTACCCCATTTGTTTTCAGTGCCATCATCTCCACCAGCCTGAAAGGGGAAACTCACTTAATTTCTAAGCTACTTCTTTAAGGTGAATGAATCATTGTGCTTCTTAAAGGTTTCCTCCCATCTACAGAAATTTAAGTTTTAGCTTTTCCTGTTCTACTGAATCTCTTTGTATTTATCAACAGGCTCACTCTTCTAAAATTTTGTCTACTTCTCATCTGCTGTCATCTGCTCTGCAAGTTTCTGTTTTTATACCTTTATATATCTTATATATTCTATCTCTATAATACTAAGAAGTTCAGGAACTGCCTGAGTTATATGTATTTAAACTGCCTTATTTAACTATATCTTAGAAATGCTTTTAGAAAGCTGGGCACAATGGCGTGCGCCTATAAGCGGCAGCCTACGGAAGCACAGCTGGGACTGGGGATCACGGTTCAAGTCCCATTTGGGGCAACATAGCGAGACCTAGTTCCAAAAAGTAGCTGGGGCATGGTGGCACCTGTAATCCCAGCTAACTGGGAAGCTGAGGCTGGGGGTTGCTTGAGTCTGTGGTACCCCAGGCAACGTGAGCCTGCGGTTCCACAGGCAAAAATAGCAAGACCTAGTCTCAAAAAAGAAAAAAAAATGCTTTTAGAAGCAGAAGTCTATACATAATGCTGATGTGTACAGAATATATTTCTTGGTTACTCACATTTAAAAAGTAGCTTTATGATACAGAGTTGATAAACACAAATCACACATTATTTA
The DNA here is from genome assembly GCA_004024945.1 of Uropsilus gracilis. Classification (NCBI taxonomy): domain Eukaryota; kingdom Metazoa; phylum Chordata; class Mammalia; order Eulipotyphla; family Talpidae; genus Uropsilus; species Uropsilus gracilis. The sequence goes on along the minus strand of PVHY01005204.1, from coordinate 57,490 downwards.
ATATATACAATTTGATGAATTTGGAAATATTTATGATATTATTACCACAATCAAGATAATAAAATAAATACATCCATCATCTCTAATATTTTCCTTGTGTTTCTTAGTGGGTTTTCTGGCTATCATATTTGATATTGTATTTGATAATTACACCAAAAGATCGTTCCTTATTCTTTCCTAATTTAAGGTTGGATATGTTAAAACAGGGTTTAAAACACAAAAAAGATAATCACAGTCTCACGCACATACATAGAAAGCTACATACAGGTTATCTGATTTCCCACTACAGTATACAACATTCACATTTGCACTAAATATTCTGATGCAAAAAATTATACTGAATACGCTAAATATTCATCTTGATTTCATGTTCTGCAAGAGGTATTTTTAGTTTCTTAAAAATGAAACAAAATATTGAAACATAAGGAAACATAAGGAATGCATTACACCAGTATCAGAAGAGAATAGAATAATGAATACAACAATTTACTCTTTAAAGAGTAAAGAGTAGTGAAAAATAAGAGGGAAAATGTAGGTTGAAGCTATACTTCAGAATTTCACATTAACAAGTTTGAACTTTATTAATAAAGAACATTTATATTTGAGTCACTTCTCAAATGAGTGACTCTATACCTTTTGTTTCAATTGATGTTTTACAAAATGCAGAAAATTACTTTCCTTACAGTAATTTAGAAGCTGAATTCTAAGATCAGGGTCTAAATAATTTTGGATAAAAAAGAAATGACAACTGAAAAATTACACTTTAAAAATCAAAAACCTGTCTACCTTTTCTTCTAGGAGGTAATACCATACGATGGAAAAAAAAAGCACTGGACTGGAAGATAAGAGATTTGTGTTCTCAGTTGAATTCTGTTACTCTATTCAGGTCAACTTCTTTGGGAACCAGTTATGTTAATATCCACGTGATCAAGATTATTATAATAATCAGTGTTTACAACATCCCTATCACATTGACTCTACATTGACCAAAGAACAGCGAATACATGACAATTTAAAAAGAATAGAAAACATTTAAGTAGTGTTCCAGAAATGCTACTGATTATTTTTTAATACTGGCATGTTGAAAAAAATGCTCTACTTGTGTTTAACTTTATTTCTTGATTTTATTATATATTCTGATGATTATCATAACTTTTATAATTACATCTGAAATGAAAAGTATTCCTAGTAGTGAAAGGTATTATTCAAGAATCAGAAAAGGATTAAAGCATATAAAGCACAGAAAACTAACACAAAATACTAACCCTGAATTTTGTAGAAGTCTAATTTGAATGTCAATTTGGAATAATTTAATTAGATCTTTAAGTTTTTTAAGTACTCAAATCAATTGTGATTTTCTTTATTCCTACTACAATGTTGTGAAACATTAACTGTATCGTGTTTAAATTATGTAACTTTTTGCATTTATTTAAGAACATAAGATTTATGTTGGTATTTGATATAGTAAGGATCTAAATAAAATATTTCCCAAAACAGTTAATGATACTAACATGTGATTTAAGAACCCTTCCCCTCATAGTATATACACATTAATTAATGAAAAGATCTAGTCCTTAATTGTTTATGCAATGTCAAAAACTAGTATTTCTTATAACCAGTAAATATTATATTTTCATAATTTTTGAAAGGATTGGTCCTTCACCCTAAAGTCTTCATCTAAAGTTTTTTGGTATTTTTGAGTCTTTATTTGATGAACTTTGACATTACAAAGTTCAGAAAACTTCCCTTTGGTATTCTGATTGAACTGCACTGATTTGAAAATAACCGATATTGAAAATATCATTTGCAGAAACTACATTTAACCTTTCTAACCAATAATATTTTTTCCCATTGATGCAAATGAATAAATTTATGCTTAAGATGTTCTTTTTTACTGGAGGTTATTTTCAGGTTGTATATATCCCTCTCTCTCCACCACTCCCTATTTCCAGCTATTTTATATCTTGAATGGGGGGTCTTTTTTTATCTTTTCTCCTCTTATATGTCTGGTCTCAGGACCATTTTCTACTCTTATTCAACTACTTTGATCTTTTCTTAATAGGAAGTAATGTTGATATATGATGCTATTTTAGTTTCAGGTGTATAATATAATGATACAAAGTTTGTATGCATTGTGAAAATGATTGTCACAACAAGGTAGTTACCATCTGTTCTTAACAACTTTCAAATTTGCAGTACCACATACTCATTATAGTCCCCAAGCTATACAGCCTTGACATGTTTTATTATAACTGCCTAAAAATATGTCAGCAAAAGGAAAAAAACATTTAAAAAAATAGGGGGAAAAATGAAGTAGAATTAACTTATTATTAACAGAGATGGGGGGAAGAAAGGGAGTGCAGTAAGACTCTATGTTGATTTTAACTATTATAAATAAATATGGTATAAAAATAAGAAAATCTAGAAAGTGGCCGGGCATGGTGGCACATGCCTGTAAGCGGCTGCCTAGGAAGCTGTGGCTGGGGCCAGGGATTGTGGTTCAAGTCCCACCGGGGGCATGTAGCGAGACCTAGTTCCAAAAATATATAGCTGGGCATGGTGGTGCGTGCCTGTAATCCCAGCTACCTGAGTCTGTGGTACCCTGGGCAATGTGAGCCTGCAGTTCTGCAGGCAAAAATAGCGAAACCTAGTCTCAAAAAAAAAAAATTCATCGTTGCTGTAATATTATTAGACACCATATAATATCTCTACTGTGCATATAATTTTTGACTATCATATTCCATTTTTAAAATTTTAGAGTATCTAAAATTTTTGTGCCATATACCAAAATATGAGCTATGATCAATTCATGGTATACCTATTCTTCTGATATAGTACACTACTAAAAATTTATCCAATGTGAAACAAATATTTCTAGTATACTAGTAATAAATTAATTGCCATACATATGCCAGATTCTAAACAATAAAATGATAATAAAAGTTATAAAGATAACTTAGAACTATTCAGGACTTGTCGCTTTAATTAACAGTGAGTAAAACAAAAGTGTCCTTTCAAAGAAAATGTAACATACAATACCTGCGTGTCCTTGGTGGTTTTGGAGGAGGAGAATCTTGTTTATCAGGATCTATTGAGCTGACCATATTTTCAGTGTTAATTTCATTCTGCCAAGGGAAAAAAACCACTTCACTATATAGCTGGAGAAACATAATTTTCCCTCCTCACCCCAGTTTCAAGTAATGCCAATTTTGTCAAGTAACAAAATGGGTCTTATGCTCTGTATTTCAGCCTGAAAGAGCATATTTCACTGAGAGGTTGATATCAGAAAACAGTCATCCCCAGTTATTGAAAAATCGATTGATTATAGCAATTTTTTAACACATTTCAAGTGCCACAATATAGAAAGTTTTCCCAGAAAACAAATGTAAAAGAAGATCGCTTTCCCCAGACAACACTATTAAAAACAGCATGTATAAGAGGAAAAAAGCCAACAAAATGAAGCTTATATCCTTTACCTTTCACAATTGTTTTGGGGTTTCTGTGCTGCTTAGTATTTTACACAGGTTTCAGAATTCATTTACTCATTTGTTGACACAATGTGGAACAGATAAGGGATATTTATACACTGTATTATTGTATGTGTCTGTACACATCCACATACTTTAAGATATATGTCCCTTAAGGAATCTAGCTCCAACCATATAGACCCAAAGAAAAGGGTAGGGAGTTTATCCTGATTCATCCTGGGATCCTGCTTATCACAAGGATCAGTGCTATCTTTAACACAGGTGTTCCAGAGTCAAAAAAGCAAGTATCTTAGGTTGTGTTTTGGATTGTGAGTAGAAGACCTGTGAAATTATTATACAAAGCATTATCTTGAATTAGTTTCAGCTTCAAGGAGTTTATATCCAGTTAGAAGTGCTAATTTATATCCAGTTAGAAGTGCTAATTTATATCCAGTTAGAAGTGCTAATTCTGAGTTAGAGGATAAATGATTTTCAACTTTGCCTAATTCTAAGGTAGTTCAGGGGATTAAAAAAAAAAAGGGAGAATCTTTGTATATACTATGATTAATAAATGAAGCCTAAAATTAGAGTTGCCTTTAATGAAAAAAATCAAGTCATTTCTAAAATATCCATCACAGCAACTTCTTTGTCATTATAAATACTACTTGCCAATGTCATTTTTTACTAAGTTCTCCCAACTAACAAAAATAGAGATCTCAATTTTCTAGCAATTTTTAGTGTGCCATATCTCTTGATAAATAAAAAGATATATCAGAAGAGTTCTATACATCTTACTGACAAGAAAAAGTTACATACTGAGACTGAAACCTTTAATCTTTAGCTAAAGTCACCTACTAAAATGGAAATATCTGTTCCAGGGATATCTACCTATAAGTAAAGTGACAACTTATTATTCAAATTAGGGCTCTCTGAGAATAAAAAGAATATTAGTAATTATTACATCTAGACAACAGCGTAAGTTGGTATTTGCCTCATATAAATCAGAACCTTTGGTTCTTTTAGTTCCTTTGACATCACCAGAATTTAGAGACTCCATCATAAGATATTTGACACATTCATGATTCATTTGATTATTATTTCTAGAATACAAATATAGTCCTATAATAGCACTCATAATTTTTGTGAAAAAAATCTGTATTCACATTAAGCAGGTTAAATATTAAGTAAAAGAATAATAATAAACAAATGGCTAACAGGCACATGAAAAAATGCTCAACATCACTAGCAATTAGGGAAATGCAAATCAAAACCACAATGAGATAACACCTTATACCAGTAAGAATGGCCTACATCAAAAAAACAGGCAACTAAAAGTGCTGGTGTGGATGTGGAGAGAAAGGAACATTCTTATGCTGCTGGTGAGAATATAAACTGGTCCAGCCATTATGGAAAGCTGTGTGGAAGACCCTCAAACTAATGAAAATAGAACTACCATTTGACCCAGCAATTGCTCTTCTGGGAATCTACCCAAAGGAGACCTCAATACTTATACAAAGGGACACCTATACTCAGATGTTTACTGCAGCACTATTTATAATTGCAAGTACATGGAAACAACCCAAATGTCCCAAAACAGATGAATGGATGAAAAAGATGTAGTATATATACAAAATGGAATATTACTCATCAATTAAAAATGACAATTTTGACGAATTTATGGTAACATGGATGAACCTAAAAGAAATCATATTAGTAGAAACAAGTCAGAAAGAAAAAGACAGAAACCAAATGCTTTCACTAATATATGCGATATAGGGAAAACAAGCAAAAGGCCAGTAGAAAAAGTCAAAACAAGCTAACAACCAAACTAAAGTACACAACTGGGGGGGAGGGGGGAGATGGAAGGGAGTGGTCAGGGAGAGAAGGTGGTAGGTGATCCCCAAGGAATACAAAGATGTGAAATAAAGAAATAAATATATATAAATTTTAAAAAATAATAAAAATCATCAGATCTGCAGGACAGAGGGCTGAGTAAACAACCACAGTGACAAACTGTCACAGAAGTACACCCATAAGGTTTATCAGATGAAATAGAATTCCTGACTCAGCGATACCTTCAGTGCGAAATAGACACTATTTCCAGGAGAAGAAAGTCACGGAGATGGGGCAGAGGTCACATGGCCAGTGGGACCAGCCATCTGCTAGTGCCTATCCTGTTCAAGAACTCTATATGCTGACATCGGCTGGGAGAAATGCTCCCAATGCCAGAGACTAAATTACAAAGCAAAGAAGCAGAAAATGTGACAGAGGCTGGGTCGGAGATGGCAACCAGCAAAGGGAGGAGGCACTGAAAGGATCCAAACATGCACAAACTGGCTACCTGCAACAAAGAGGCACATGGAAAACTAAACACAGAACCCTATATCCCAGGAAAACACATCTCCACTGGTGAAAAGGACATTGCTCCAAGAAACAAAACAAGATGCCAATGGACTGAAAATTGGCCAAGAACTGGCAGTTGAAGAGAAAATGGAGTGATGGGGTGGGGGGGTGGGGGAGGGAGGAACACCCAATGGATTAGAAATGTAAATGAATTTTATATAATAAAAAAATAATAATAAAATCAAAAAAGTAGTAAAGTCAATACAAAGCTATATAAATACTATAAAAATAAAGGAATGTTATAAACTAAGGAAGATAATAAGAAAAATAAGAAATTGAGACTAAGTAGTATATAGAATGGCATTAAGGGGTGGTAAGATTTTGACAAAAAACATGGAGGACAGAAGGAAGAACACAGAGCAGGCAGGGCTGCCTGCAAGCCCGGGTTCCTGGCCCTCAGGATTCCCTTGCCAGCGGGGAGCAAGGGGGGGGGGTCAGGCTTCTCGGATGAGTCCCCCATCTGGATGGACCCAGGAGGGGGGAAGGGGTGGGGGAATAGTCCTCACCCACCAGCAGGTGGTTGCAGCACCAGGCAGCCACTTGCAGCTCGGCTTGGCAGTGCCATGTTGCCCCCAGCCCCTAACCCGGACCGAGCCTGGGAAGGTGCAGGGCAGGTCAACCAGCAAGGTTCCGGTGCACGGGCAAGGGGGGTGGGGAGAGCTCTTCCATGTCTCTCTTACTCCAGCTAAACTTCAGAGGACCAAGAATAAGTGCAACCCCAACACAGAACGGGTGAGGGACCATGCAAAAGTCCAGCCCACAGGCCTGAGCTGGACACAGCAGATGGACAACCAAAAGAACCAATGCATGCGACACAGGAGAAACAACAATAGAGACATGATGTCACCATGTGCACTTGTGCGCTTGCTGGGCCAAGAAGACCCGGGACTTCATTTTGGAGATGCCTTCAAGGAGAGCAACACACACTTCCCTTGCTACGGGAGAGGAGAGGATGACCAAAGATGGGGTAATCAGCCCCACATCAAAACTGCAAACTGAAGCAGAGGAGATGATCTTCAAAGGCCATTCACAGGTGCCGGTATTCACAGAGAAACTTCTTGACCAACACTGACTGGGGGTGAGACCCCCTAAATCTGACACCAGAGCCATAAGGAAAAGCAGCAAAGCAATGGAGATGGGATTGGAGAAGACGGTCTGCAGCAAGAAAACATAGACAGATCACAAATGAATACAGCTTGGCAACCCAACGCAAACTTAAGACTGAAAACCTTACAGCAAGGCTTGCCTGGATCCAACAACACAGTCCCTCATCCAGTGAAAAGACACTACCATAGGAAAGAGACTAATGGACTTAGTACAACTAATAAATAACAAAGAGTGGGGTTTGAGAGAATGGAAAGGGCACCAGACGGAAGAGGGATGGGGAAAAAAAAAAAGAACACTTACAGAGGTTGTGACCTAAAGAACAAAATAAACCAAGGAAAAAAAAAGAAAAGAAAAGAAAAAAAAGGAAGAACACATGGGAAGGGAATAATTTCACAGGTAAATAAGGAAAGAGGGTGTCATGAAAGGTGACATACTAGGTTCTCTCATACCAGGTGAGAGAACATTGGCGTGATTGATTGACTGATTTAAAGTTTATTCCGGTATGTACATGAAAATTCCATAAAAGGGATGAGTATGTAGGGGGCTAGGAGGGTGGTGATGGGAGGGAGTGGTCAGGGAGGGAAGGTGGTGGGTGGTCCCCAGGGAATACAAAGATGTGAAACACATATATAAACAAATAAAGAAAGAAAGAAAAAAAAAGGAATCAGTACAATTTCTAAGTTGAGGAGAAGCAGCTCTCCTGCCTTCCTGGCACTATGCAGATGGCTCTCTTTTTCTTTCTCCATCCCCTAATAACCCTGTCCTTTTTTCTTTTTTTTTTTAATTTAATTTAAAAATTTTTTAATTTGCATATGTATGTATATTTATATTACATTAGTCCATTATTGTGTACCCGGGGCTTTCCCACTTCACTAACATTTGTTAACCATCCTTATCTTTTGTGCTCTTCACCTTCCCGACCTTCTTCCCCCTCCTCCTCTCTTGCTCCATGCTTCAGTCCCATTGGTTGTTTTCATTTTTTCTCATTCGTTTGTTTGTTGTTCCCTACATCCATCATATAAGTGAGACCATCCTGTACTTCTCTTTTTTTTTTTTTTGAAACTGGGTCTTGCTATTTTTGCCCATGGAACCGCAGGCTCTCGTTGCCCAGGGTACCACAGACTCAAGCAATCCCCAGCCTCAGCTTCCCAGGTAGCTGGGATTACAGGCATGCGCCACCATACCCAGCTATTTTTTGGAACTAGGTCTCACTATACGGGCCCCAGGCGGGACTCGAACC
>PVHY01005204.1:12900-49173 GCA_004024945.1 Uropsilus gracilis | reverse complement strand
ATAGGCTGAAGCTTACAAGCACGAGCCACCGTGCCCGGCTTGTACTTCTCTTTTTCTTTTTGTCTTATTTCTGCTAATATGAGTCTTTCTAGTTCCATCCAGGTTGCTGCGAATGACATGTGTTTGTCCTCCTTGATTGATGCGTAGCATTCCATCGTGTATATGTACCACATATTTTTTAGCCAATCATCTGTTTTGGGGCATTTGGTTTGTTTCCAAATCTGGCAAATGTAAACAGAGCTGCAATAAACATGCGCGTACATGTGTCCTTTTGAATTAATGTTTTCATGTCCTCTGGGTATATTCCTAGTAGTGGGATTGCTGGGTCAAATGGTAAGTCCACTTTCAATTGTTTGAGAGTCCTCCACACACAGTCTTCCATAGTGGCTGGACCAGTTTGCACTCCCACCAGCAGTTTTAGAGAGTTCCTTTTTCTCCACATCTGCGCCAACATTTGTTGTTGTCTGTTTTATTTATATGGGCCATTCTTACTGGTGTAAGATGGTATCTCAGTGTGGTTTTAATTTGCATTTCCCTGATTATTAATGATGTGGAGCATTTTCTCATATGTCTACTAGCATTTGTATCTCCTCTGGTGAAGTGTTAACAGCTGGGACTATATAAAACTAAAAAGTTTCTGTTCAGCAAAAGAGACAATAAACAAAACAAAAAGAAACCACACCGACTGGGAGAAAATGTTTGCCCTCCAGACAAGTGACAAGGGTCTGATAACAAAGATCCACAAAGAGCTCCTACAGCTCAACAAAAACAATGCAAAAAACCCACTCAAAAAATGGGGAGAACATTGGAGTGACTAACAGAAGGTGGGAAGAAAGGAAGAAATGGTTTTGAGCTTTTTTGAACTTTTTCATCTAATGAATCAATGTGGCACTGCAGAAATATACAGATGAATAAAATCTCCTGGCCACTGGACTTTAGCGCAAACTCCCAGTTATAAAATTTTAACTATTTGTGGTTATGGATACCAACTGGACTTATTGTGATAATTTTACAATACACATAAATACACAACATTAGCTTAAACACTTGAAACTAATATAATGTTCTATGTCAACTGTATAAAATTAATTTAAAATTAATTTTAAAAAGAACTTTCTATACATTTTAAAATGTAGGTCATACTACTTTTCACTTCTTATATATTAAGGGAATCATAGCCTTAGACATCAATATGTCTGAAGTATAAAAACCTTAACTCTGAAATTAATCATATTTATGGGAAAAACGAATATTTTCCAATTACAATTTAAAGAAAAATGCATAACCCATTTAACTTTTTGAAATATTATTTAAATCTCAATATAGATAAAACTATGCCTATTAACCTACATTATGTTCTGTAATATAAAATATTTTGCTAGCACCAGCACAAGTTTTAAGCAGGCTTTATTAAACTAAAGGGAAAAAGAGGCAACATATTAGATCTAATTGCACAATCACTCCTATGTTATTGAAGGAAAGGAATGAGGTGATGTTCATAAAATCTTAAAAACTTGCAATTGTTACTTGGGTGAAATACACAGTCCCTAAAATTAATCAACTAATATTAGATTATCAGAATACAATAAAATCAATGTTTGGTAATAAATCATTTATAAAATCCAGAAATTTCCAACAAGTAGTCAAGAAATTGCCAAAAAAGTTAAATGAAAGCTATAAATGTTACAATTCATTTCTTCATTTAACTTCAGTTATTTGAACTAAGTTTGGTTTATCATAAGTTATCTTTTTAGGTTCAGTAATAAAGACATAAAGAACTTTACTCCTGAAATAGTGAAGCACCTTTAGGGACAAGTGATTTTAAGGAGGAAAGAAAAGAACTGGCAGAAATGAGAACACTCTTGAGAAGTATAGTTGTGAGGTCAAAAGTTTCATATCCAGTAAGATCTTTTTTTTTCCCCCCAGTAAGATCTTTTAAGGTCAAAATGAGAGAGAGAAATGTGCCTAACAGAGAGTTAATTAACATTATAATTCTATGCACTAAGCAAGTAGAAATAGAGACAAAATATTATCATGACCAAAACCAAAATAAAATTAATGTAAAGTCAACTTGTAATTACTTAGGTGGAGCAGAAGAGAGGAAGAAAGAGAACAATGAGGGTTTTTTAAAATAGTACTTTATATTTTAAACAATAAAAAATCATACTTTTGATTGTTTTCCTATTTAGAATGTTACTTAAATTTGTATTGAAGTCATCAAATATCCATTATAACAGAGATTCAAGCAAGAAGAAAGGTGATAACAAAATTTATGTTAAAAAAATAATTGTGGGCCAGGCACAGTGGTGTGTTCTTGTTAAGCGACAGCTTATGGCATTGCAGCCAGGGATCACGATTCAAGTCCTGCCCGGGGCAACAAAGTAAGACCTAGTTCCAAAAAATAGCTGGTGTGTGCCTGTAATCCTAGCTACCTGGAAAGCTGAGACTGGGGATTGCTTGAGTCCATGGTACCATGGGCAACGTTGGCCTGAGGGTCTACGGGTAAAAATAGTGAGACCTAGTCTCAAAAAAAAAAAAAAAAAAAAAATTGTGATGATAGTCTTATGTTAAATGAAACATAAGGCAATAATTAAAAAGCTTAATATTACACCCTGTAATATGTAAAAGTTTTTGAAAATAATCCAAGAACACCTACCACTCCATCAGTAATTTTCTGGGCTCCATGAATTTCATACAGTTGTAGTTGTTTTTCAAACAGTTGAGCGATAGCTCTATGAACAAGCTCATATTGCTCCTGTGAGGAAGATGAATTGATAAACAAGGGGGAAAAATTTAAAAACATAAGCAGGTACTACTAAAATATAGTTCATCTAATAAAACAAAAAGCCTTACCTTAGTTTGTACTGCAGAATGCCTCTGTGTTCTCATTTCTTGTATTAAATTAAATACATTAAATTCCTCTGGTATTTTCTAAAATAGAGAATTTAATATGTAAACTCTGGTCAACTGCTCAAAAAGCAGTGAAACAGTCTTCACTTTTCATATAGACTTTTTAAACATGCTGAATAACTGAAAACATTTATTGAGTACTACCTACCACAGTTTAGCATAGTACCTGGTATTGTGGATACAAAGTATACCTCAAACTTTAGTAGTCAAGCTGGAGATCCAGATAAATAAATATCCAATTAAGATGTGATAGCATTATTACTGGGGGTAGATGTTGTTAACTAACTCTGATGGAAATAGATATAGGTTTGGCAAATTAATATAGTAAGTTATCTGGAGAATCTAAAAGTTTGATATGTATAAAGTCTAAGACTGACAGAAGAGATATTCAAAGGAGAACTGAAGATAAGGTTTTTTTGGAATCAGACTATAAATATAATATTGTAAATTCAATCTACAGGCCAATGTTTCCAAGGTTGGCTATATAAGGACTGGCTGGAGAGAGGTAAAAACAGAAATCCCTCAGTTACATATGTGAAGCTGGATTGTGAGCCATCCTAGACAATTCCTTTGTATATCTGGAATTAGAACTAAGCAATAGGAAACCCTGGCAAGAACAGATTTGAGATTCAGGCAACTTTTGTCATAGGGAATATGAATTGTGAAGGGAAGGAAGCTGCTGGAGATATGCTGAAGCAATCTAAAAACTATATAGAAAGGTAAACACAGACTGGTAACACATTTCTGTGGCAGAACTATTAAAGTCTGGTAATCAACAGAATATTTTGGAGTGATAAACAACACAGAAGGGTTAAGAACGATTACTAGGTTTATTACTGGTGAGTCTTTTAGAGTATCAAAAGATTTCTACATCAAGTCCTAAACTAAAGCCTAACATTATGTTAATCAAATGGGGCATCTACTGAAAACATTAACTTCTGAAATAACCAGATATCTATTTGGTTTGCTGACATTCATTTAAATGTCTCTTTCCTTCCCAATTTCAATCCTTTTCTGTTAAAATGTGATAGAATTATAGTTAAACTTTTGTTCACTTAAAAATTTTCATTTCAGTATTAGCAGATACTTATATGTCCTCATATTAAATAAAAGAAAATTAAATAAGATATTAAATAATATTTAACTCAAGGGCTTTTTGAGAAACAATACTTAAACATTCCCTGGCAAATGTGACAAAAGGAAAAAAGGATTATGAGTAGAATGAGGAAAACCAGGCATGATGGCGCATGCCTGTGGTCCACATGCTGGGAGGCAAGAGTCCTGAGATTGCTTGAGTTCGCGGGCTTAAGACTACCGCGAGCAACATAGGAGACCTATTTCCGAAAAAGCAGCTGGGCACGGTGGTGGGCGCCTATAATCCCAGCTACCTGGGAGACTGAGGCTGGGGATCACTTGAGTCCACGGGATAGGGACTACCCTGAGCAACATAGTGAGATCGAGTCTCAAAAAAAAAAAAAAAAAAAAAGTAGACTTAGGAAAGGGGAAAAACAACAAACCCCAATCATTTATTAATCTTATTTTATGTGTGACATAGATTGACATAGTCATAGGAACTATGAGGTTCTGCAGAATTATACTTCTCCATAATTCACAGAAAATGAGCATTTTACAAACCTGCAACTGAACCAATTCTATATACCCTGAACTTGTGTTTTTCAAATTTGTAATGAGAGCTCTATTTTATCTATCTTCTGTCCTGCACAGCAGCAACCACACTTCTTTGTTAACAGTGGTAGTGGTAGCAATAGTAAAAACATTAATAGTAGTAAAACTGAGCATTTGCTACCTGCCTGAAAGAACTTTACAAAAGATAACTAATTTAATTCTTTTGAGTTACTGAATTTATAGTCTTCATTTTCAGGTAGAGGGATTGAGGCATAATAAAATCAAGTAATTCAACCATGACAGCTAGTAAATGAGAGTCAGAATCTTAATCTGGGCAGTTAGGCTCCATTTTCTCAAATATGATACTTTCAGGCATAAATATTTACTACATTCATTACACTTTCACCCAAAATAGATATATAAGAAGCAGTGAAAATTCTGTATTTGGAAAAGTAAATGTAGCGTTTATACCCTCAATACAAGTATTTTCACAGAATAAGTGGGTGACATGCTTACTTTATCAGTGTTTCCCAGTGCATTATGTCATTATGTTCTAATTATACATTTTATTGCCTTTATTTCTTACATAGCAAAGTTACCTCTAAAAAAGTAACACATGCAACAAACCACATGCTGCATTTTATCACAATTAAGTTTGAAAATCTTAATAAATTAATTGGATATGATGCTACATAAAGATCATTCTTACCCCAGCTTTTAGTAAATTCCACGTATAATCTATGGCACAAATGGCACCTGTTCTTCCACAGCCTGCACTATGGATATAAAATTTGGGGGGAAAAATTTATTTTTGTTAAAATTAACTATAAATTAAATGTGGATGGACAGATATGTTAATATTCAGAAGCAAAAAAACAAGTTTAAGAAATTTGGTGAAATTCTACTATAAGTAAAAATATGCACAGCAAACATTTTAAACATGAATATTTATATTCTTTTTTCCCCCTGTTTTAAATTTAAGGAACTTTCAAGAATAAGAGACTCACAGAATACCTAGGAGTCTTCACTTTGGAAATATAATTCTATCTCAGAAAACCTTGTCTAGCCGCCAAAATATCTTGCAGACATATTTTTTTTTCCTAGCTCAAGGTGGCTCTGGTGCTTTAGCGAAGGAAACAATATATCACTTAATCTACAAATGGCACAGGAAAGATTTAAAAATGCTACAAGGCCTGGAAACTAGTCTGAACACTGGCAATGATTTCACCAAAATACCAAGACCACTGATATTCTCTCATTTAAGAAACTCCTAAATTGGAGAATGTAAACTAACATAGGCCTTTAAAAAAATTTAAAACCTGACAAAGGTATTGTAGAGAGCAACTGATTCTCAACTAGAGATAAGAATATGCAATTCAGTATTAAGAACCACTATAAGTAATAAAAGGCATTACTGATAGAGTAATAATTTTAGGAAGAAATAAAGCTGAGCAGCATTTTAATTTTAAATGTTAGAAATATCAGTAATTTGTTAAATACACAATCTAAAATTTGCTAATACCATAAATTATAAGCAAATTAGTGTGATTTTTTTAAAAACTCAATAATGAACATCAACTATTAATTTTAATGACTGATAACTTTGTCAACTCCACACAACAAAGATTTCTAGAATTTTAGAATTAAGAATTACTAGAACTAAATGATATATATAAAAAATTTAAGATTAGAAATGTGATATTACAAGCACAAAGACAACCAAATCAATGAAACACAACAGAAAATTCAGAAATAGTTTTATGTATTTATTATATAATGTGTAAAACAGGCATTTATTATAGGTACACATTATATAATGGTAGATACTTGAATCAAAGGGAAAAGAATACATTGTTTAGTAAATTGTACCAGAAAGGTTAGCTAGTAATAAAAGCAAAAATTGGAATCAGGCCTCATAGTTTAATCATAAAAAAATTCCAGAAGTATTATAAGCATAAGTTCTATGAAAGTGCTAAAATGTACAGGCAAAACTTTATGCACTGCTGGGTTAACCAAGGACTTTCTCAACTTTCTCAAGATGTCTTAAATAACTCTATGTAGTAATTTAAAATTTATATAGGGTAAAACATAGGCAGAATAAAAGCAATGAAAAACCACGGTATCACAACATGACTAAAAGCTAACATCCTCAATATAGAAGATAAAGACTCTGTAGCATATACTTAAGAGATAAATGCCTGCTATAAAATAGTTTGCAAAGAATACAAACAATTCAAAAAAAATGTAAATGACCAAGAGGGGTAAAAGTCTGCCTACAATATATGCATTAAAACAAAAAAGTAACAAAGTAACAATAACAAAACCAAAAAAGGTAACAATATAGGAGAAAAGTATGGGGAAATGGGCACTCCCACAAACTACTAGAATTAATTAATATCAGTCAAATAGACAACAAATGTAATGATATTTGTTAAAATTAGAATGAGAAAGTTCATTTCCTTTAACTTAAAAATTCCACTTTAGATGACTATCATAATGAAATAATTGAGATATGTGCTCAATGATTTTCCTGTAAGACTGGCTATAGAACATAAAAATGTTGTCTTACAAGGGAATGAAAAGGGAAGGGAATTGGGTAATAAAATGCCAAGAATGGAGGCAAACAAAGTATACAGTACAATCATAATGTACTGCAGAATAATACTTAAATAAATTAGAAAGATGCATATACTAAATTGGAAGATGTTCTTAAAAAATACCTTATATATACACACTTAAAAGACATATACTAAAGTTTTAACAACGGTCATCTCTAGTGCAAATATAATTACTTTCCTTTTCTGTATGTGTTTTCTAAGTTAGGACAGCAACTGTACTATTTTAATTATTTTTAAAAATTGCCAAATTTTAAAAAGAAAACCTCCTACTGAAATCAATTTATAAATTATATACACTGACTAAAGATCAACAACACAGGAATTAATTTCAAGCAACTTGTAAAGGTTCAAGTCAAACCTATTTCTTTATCTTTGACTCTACAATTAGGTCTTTTCTTTTAAACCAGTCAACTGTTAACTAGTCAACTAACCACTGAATTATCTACAGAAAAGTAATTTTTAATTAACTAAATTGTTAACTGATTCCCATATCTCAACTCTGGCCCATAAATAAAGAGCAGTGCTTTCATGTCACTAACATGGGCATTTATGAGACCACCTCCACCAAAGTCTCTTATATACACGTAACCAATAAATTTCTAAGTCTGAAGAATTCCATTTACTTTTTTATAACAAATACAAGTGTAATTAACAAGCCACTTAAAGGCAGTAACTGGTAGTTTTATGAAATACACACTGTCTTTTAGAAGAATCTAATGTAAAATAAAAATTAAGAGCAGAGGGGAGTCTCAGGATTTGGGTAATTTTTATTATTTGGAAATCCACATGAGAAACTACTGAAATTCCAATAATTAAGTTTCAAAATACCATCTATCATCCATATTATGTTACCTAGGTCCCAAAGTATTTGAATAGCTGAAAATTCTTTTGTACCTGCAATGAATACAAATAGGCACATCTTCATGTTCTTGATATTTTCTCATTAAGCTTATCATATCCAAGATAGAATCAAATGATGAGGGAACATCATGGTCTGGCCAGTTCACATAATGAAACTGATACAGTCTACGAGATTCCTTAAAAAAAAGACAGAAATTAAAAAATTATGAAAATATATTCACAAACTTTAAAGCATACAGAAATGCTGCCTCTATCACTTTACTGCCATTTCTAAGATATTTGTGTGATAGCACTGACTTAAAAAAAATCAATTAGTAACATATTTACTTTTATACATCTAGTATTTATCTAGCCGTCCCATGTAAAATGTATTTAATCCCAATGAACACTAACCTCACTTTGTAAGTAAGGAAACTGAGAGGAAAAGATTAACTTACCTAAGATTTCACAGCATATGATAGTAAGTGTGGGATCTGAACCTAGGCACCCAATTTTCATCGTGTGCACTTTCACCCTACACTACAGATTTTATTTAATACACTTATAAATGAAAAGAACAGCATATCACAAGCATTATGTCAGTGGGTTTTGTTTCTAGGAGATTAAACAACATTTAAACTGAAAAAGAAAATTAGAAACAAACATGTCTAAGTTCAAAATCACTTGCTGATTAGCTGTTTTAAGTATGGTATGAGCCTCCCATTCCTTCAGCCTTCCAATCCTTTGATCTAGAAGTTTTAGACTATACTAGTAATAAGATAAAGGTGCCATTTGTCCTTTTCATTCTCATTCTCTTTAAGTGTATGGAAGAGTTTTCCAAAATCTACATCACATTGTCATCACTTTGACAGTTAATCGAATGTATGCTTCTCACTGCTTTAAAAATTTTTTTCTCAGTTTTAATTTCAAAATCATTAAATACTGAAAGAGATAGTCCACATAAACATTCTTTGACATCTTCAATAATTTTAAGAATGTAAGAAGAGACCTGATTCGACATGTTTTGAAAATCATTCTAGATGTTTAATAGATCATTTCTACTTCAAACTCTGTGTGCCATCAATGGAGTAACTTTAAGTTAGCTACTTTACTTCTCAAAGAGTCTACATTGCCCCCTATGCACACTGGAGAGAACAGTATCTACCATTATGCGGTCAAGAGAATTGAGATGTACGAAACACAAATAAAATTCAATAGGGTAACTATCATTTCTGTACATCAAAACTATACAAGCTAAGTATAATAAATGACTCATCTAAGACATGATTTATTAAGTCAGAGGGGAATAAGACTGTTGAAATCATGCCCAGCTATAAATAGAAAGGTAGGAGGTTGTCAGTATGTTTGCAAATTAGGGAGAATAGTGCACTTCCAGCAAAGTTGAATTACTTAAAATATTAAGATAATAAAAATAGAAGAAGTTGACAGGCATCTTTAATGTCAGTAAGGTTTTTAATTCCTTCCCAGAGAAATGATCATCTTATATAAGCTCTGAAATACAACAAATGTCTCAAAAACAATAAATATCTAACAAAAACTTACCTTTGATGATATTTCATCTCTTTGTAAAAAATTTTAAGCTAGTAAAAGTGGGTAATAATTATGTAAGGAATGCTAAGATTCCTGCAACTGAGGAAAAAATATTAGCAGAAAATAATTATTCCAAATATAGTAAATTTAATTTAGGGAAAGTTATTTTATATAAGTTAAAATTTATATTACTTTATTATCTAATCTGATAAGGCCTGCTCACTTTGGCAGTATATACACTAATCTGATAAGACTCAAGATACCAAATAAAACACTGCCCTCTGATTTTCTTGTTTGTTATTTTATATAACTAAAACAAATTGAAAAATATTCAAAACTATGTAAGATGTTAGGCTACTTATGCACCTTCTCTTTAAAGACTATTCTTAGAAATTATCTCTAAAAGGAAAATACTTACATTCTGAAATTCAAGTAACAGTGTCCTAATAAAGTAATCTGGTCTTGCTTGTTCAGCTTCCTAAATAAAGGGAAATACTTGTCATTCAAAAATGAGTAAATGAATGAATAGAAAGAACTATAATGAAAACATGTAAAACCAAAACCAATACAATATAAATTCTATAACATAAAATTAACTTTTAAAATTCTGCATGTACCTAGTATTAAAAACAACCACTTTAGGGCCAGGCATGGTGGCTCATGCCTGTAAGCTTCAGCCTATGAGCGGCTGGGGCTAGGAATCGCGGTTCGAGTCCTGCCTGGGGCCCATAGCGAGACCCAGTCCCAAAAAAATAGCTGGGCGTGGTGGCATGCGCCTGTAATCCCAGCTACCTGGGAGGCTGAGGCTGGGGATTGCTTGAGTCTGTGGTACCCCGGGCAACACGAGCCTGCGGTTCCATGGGCAAAAACAGCAACACCTAGTCTCAAAAAAAAAAAAAAAACCACAACCATTTTAACAAATAATTCAAACAGCCTGGTGTGGTGATGCGTGCCTGTAATCCAAGCACTGGGAGGCAAGAGGCCAGGTATTGCTTGAGTTGGTGGGTTCAAGAGTACCCTGGACAATATAGTGAGACCTGGTCTCGAAAAAGCAGCCAGGTGCGGTGGTGGGTGCCTGTAATCCCAGCTACCTGGGAGGGTGAAGCTGGGGATCACTTGAGTTCATGGGGTAGGGACTACCCCGGGCAACATAGTGAGACCTAGTCTCAACAAAACAAAACAACACAAAACAAGAAATTCAAACAAAATGTCATTCCTCAGTACCTAACACCACGTTCATCCTTTATATCTTTTCTGTAATGCTTGATTTTCCCCTATCTAACATTTAATTAATTGAAGAATAATTTGGGTAGGAAGTAGATGCACACAGAAGTATCAAATTACTATTTTGGTTGACAACACAACCATCTTAAAAGTCTCTTAGTGTCATTTAATCCAAGTATTAGAATGAATCTCCTGTATCCATTTCTCACTAAACAAATTTTTCTTTCCATCTTATTAGTTAAAAACACAAATAATTTAGGCAACAGGATGTGTTGTTTTACTAATAAAAAGGATATTCAATATTGCTCATACTTTAAGTTTTTAAGTAACACTGAGGAGAAAGCATGTTTTTACTTTAGATAAAAAAAGGAGTACATATGAAAACATTCGTCCAAGAGTTAACTTTTTCTCTCCTGTAATGGACAATATAGTAAACACTTTAGACTTTTCAGGCCATAAAGTCTCTTTCTACTCAACTATGCTGTTATGATAGGCACATAATAAGTAAATTTAAGGTCATGACTGTGTTTCAATAAAACTTAGCAGTGGGCAAGACTGAATAAGTAGGACAATATATTTCATTTAGGTGATTAAGAAAGATGCCATTATATGTCACTTACTTCAAGTTCTTGGTTCTATTCTAAAACTCACTTGTATTTCAAAGGTTTTTTTTTTGTTTTTACTTCACTTTTTCAATCTCATTTTCTCAGATTTGTGCTGTGTTAGTTTTAGAACATGAATTTATTTTCAAAGAACATTAAATACATCTGTTTTGTTTTATTTAAAATTATCTGTCAAAGAGGATCAATCTTTACTTCCAAGATAATAGTTCTAAAACCCATCTTCATATATAATTATAACAATTTTGAGAAGCATGATATGAATATGAAAAATGAATATAATTAACCGTACTACAGTCATCAACAGTCCTACCTATTTGTTTAATGAGAAAGGAGTACTATGCATAAATTTTCAAATATATCAAAACACAATTAATTTATTCATAGCTACATAAATATCTGATATACATAAATATGTGATTTATCAACTAATATACAAAGACTAGCACAGAATTAACATAAGGAACAAGAAACATATTTTCTCAAAGCTTCTGAATTTAAAGGCAGTATAAAAGCAAACATTACTATTAACATTATTTAGTGTAGATTTACATGGAAGCACTGAGTGGTTGATTTATATAAAACTGGGCTCACAGGATATTATGACTTAATCATTGATCAGTCTGGTACACCAAATTTTTAATTAAATAATCTATATAGACACAGGTACTTACACAAGAAATTTTGAATGGTGCAAATGTTATAGGGTCTTCTCCATACAAAGGCCAATAGCGTTCACATTTTTTCTGTTGTTCAAAAAAATAAATTCAGTGAGTAATTCATGACTTCATTTCTTTTTAACTTTTAGAAATACTTTGTGTCCTGGTATTCAGTTTGTTACTCTTTCCCAGAAAATGAAATAAAACAAAAAACTGCTATTAACAGGCAAGGAGCTGGAAGAGCTGATATTTATTGAATTGTACTTAAAGGTGGACTCCTCCACATTACTACAAGTTTAGTCATAAAAGTCTTATCAGCAGTAATGTATAAACTGTTTAGTGACATTTGTTTGATCTGTTTAACCAGAGATCCTTCTATAGAAAAGAAGAACTGCACTGAAAAATGCCTGGAGATCCATTCAGTATGAAGGGCTGCCAGGTAAGTTCTAATGCTTATAAAATGACCACTTTTACTAATATCTGGCTGAATTCTTTTTTTTTGAATTTATATATAAATTTCACAACATTGTAATCCCCAGGGTTTACCCCCCCTGGCTGAATTCTTGTTAAGAGTAAAGTCTGTGATGTAGTGGGAGAACCATCCTATTTAGTATCAGAAGAATTTTGTAAGTACTAATTTAAAAAATGTTGGAAATAATCCTTAACATGATTGTGCCAAGTACTAAGAGTGTATATCAAATGTTTTGTTTGGTGGTAAACACCAGCCATACATGAAGTATTATAAAAATAGTGCACTTTCACTGGAGATTACAGAAAGTATAACCAATTCCCCCTAAGAGCTTTCCATTTTAAATAGGAATAGAAATGGAATAATAAATTTTCATTGGTTTGCAACTTAAAAGCTGCATCATTTTAGAAAACTAGTAAGGATGCTTATGGCTGTACCACCCTAAACAAGATCAATCTTGTCTGATCTTGGAAGCTAAGCAGAGTCAGGCCTAGTTAGTACTTGGATGGCAGAAAATAAATAAGGAAATGAAAACCTAATTATATAGAATACAGTGATCCTGAGGGTAAGAAATGAAATTCTGTTTATAATCCAGACACAAATTACCAATTTTACATCAAAATCTATGCACTGGATAGCATATCTGTATAATCTAGAGAGATACTTCATTTGTTTCAGTGATGAGGAAACTGAAACTCAGGGAGGTCATGGTCAAAATGCCAGTAAAGTGTAGGTTTGTTATTTCATTATCCATGCTCTTTCTGATAGGTCACCATTGTAAGCCACAGTCAATATTATGTCCACAGCCCCTAACTCATCAATAAATTACTATCAACAAAATACTGAAACTCACAAAATCTTTAGCATTTAAAAAATTTTGTTTTGAATACAATATAATTTTTCATCAAGTACTATTATTAATGTACAATGTTAGCTAATAAAGAGAAATTCATTGCCAAAACCTTATCATAACTTAAGAAATCACTACATGAATGAATTTCAAATTTCTTAACACACTGAATAATGGTGCTGTAGTACAAACTGACAATACTTATATAATTACTTAACAATTACTCAGTTTTCTGCCCAGTATTACTTCATACTTCTACTACAGATAAAGGATGTGGATAGGAGGAACGACAAAAATAGTTAAGGTTTTTCAGAGAATTATATCACATTTCACATAACTGAAAGATATATTATCTTGTTTAATGTAATGTATTCTTTGTGGAAAATACTTCAATTTTTATAGCATTTTAAAGAATTTAAGAATTTTTATAAAAGTAATTTTTACTTTAACGTACCACATTGTGGTAGGGAAACTTCAAATCACCACATAATTTTTTTTATAAATGATTTGTGTGTGACATTTACTAAAAGCCACATTTGGACTTTATTTTATTTAACACCTATTCTCTGTAAAAATATTATCATCTCCAATGAGGATTCAGGAACTGAATCTAAAGGAGATCACAATGGTTGTGAAATTAATTTCAGTTTACAAAGGATAAAACTACACCAATGCTAATATTTCAAAGAAGGGGCTCCTCTTTTGTTTTGAAGATACTATAATCAAGCAAATAAAACGTAATCATATTCATAAAGAAATCAGAATATTCAATCTAAAATTAACAATATCAGAACTATTTTATCTAATTTTTCAAATGTTCAACTTTATTCCTATTTTAAAAAATAACACCTTTAAAAATCTGAACACTAACAATAAAAAGTATTATTTTAGGTGAATCAAATAATGCAGTTATGAAACGTAAAAAAATGATAAGATTTTGTTCCTTTTTGTTAATAAAGCAAAGCAAAACACAAAAACAGTACGTATTCACTTTAACTATTCAAGCTCAAAATATAATAAGAGATCAGGAATATATTCCTTTTATAGTAAGGACACTCAAAATTATTTAAATATTAATAGATATACATACCCTTCCCATCTCAAATTCTCGACAGGCCATTACAATGATCTAAGAAATTGGTGGTGGTGGTAATATGATGGAAAGAGAAAAAGAATATGTTAGTTAAATACATTTTTACAACTTAAATATAATATAAACTTCAATTCTTTTCACTAAGAGTAATATATTCAATAATTACTATTTACTATGAGTAAAAGCATACCTGGATCGTCAAAGTGGCTTTAATATTAGAAGTGAGTTACATCACTGAAACCACATTTTCCAAACAAGGGACAGGTAGATAGGAACAAATTAATTTGGCTTCAATATACATGCTATATTATATTGGAATTAAATTTTATGAAATCTTAAAGATTTACGTCTGACTTTTGAGATTATGTTAAAATATCACTTTTAGGGTATTCACTCAATCAAGCAGCACCACTGAATACTTTACATATATTTATTAAAATTATCTAAGGTTGAATATATATATATATATTTGTTATTTAAAACATTTATTATTTTTTTATTGTGGTAATATTGGCTCTAACACCATTTAGGATTTAATGCTGTAAACTTAACATCTCTTCAGATGTAAGTTAACATACCAACTCACCACCGAAGTATATTTAAAACTTAACACACTGTCTATAAACATAAAGGCTACTACATTTACCTCCCCAACCCCAACATTTTATTAATTTACAAACAAATTTGCTGAATGTTTGAAATAATTTTTTAACCTATATAGCCATCACTTCTTACTTTACCATTAACATTTCACTACTTGTTTTTTAGGTATCTATCCATTAATTTACCTTAGTTGATAGATGTCTTACTAGTTACTGATTTAGGACAATATATAAAGTATGATCACAACCTCTTCTTATTTAATTTATGGGAACTTAATTAGACATCAGTTTCTGCATTTTTAGTAAACATTAGTTATAATTAATAAATCATTATGGCTAAAATTTTCATTCTTTAATCAGTAAAATATTTGTCATTATATAGGCCTCAAAATGATAATAATAATTACTTACTACAACATTGTACTCCCATATCATCCTCCAAAAATCTATTACTGTATTTGCTAAAGGTCCTTGTGTTGCCACATATGCTTTTGGCCCATAAACACCCTGAAATAGTTAAAAGCAAATTTTGTGTTTATTATGATTGTCAAAAAACACTTCTTTACCTAAATTTAGTTATAAGTGTTATTAATAATACTTTCACTAAAAGCATTTGTAAAATTTTATTTCTTATTACATATATATGAAATTAATGACTATAAACAATTCACTTTAGCTCTAATGAAATGCTACTATTATAAATTAATAGTATCATAGTACATAGATTTGGTGACTAGTTTACTATACTAATTTAAAAACTGTCTACTTAGAATTACAAAACAAGGCCGGGCATGGTGGTGCATGCCTGTAAGCGGCAGCCTAGGAAGCGGCGGCTGGAACTGGGGATCGCAGTTCGAGACCTGCTCGGGCCAACGTAGTGAGACCTAATTCCAAAAAAATAGCTGGGCGTGGTGGCACGTGCCTATAATCCCAGCTACCTGGGAAGCTGAGGCTGGGGATTGCTTGAGTCCTTGGTACCCCAGGCAACGTGAGTCTGCAGTTCCACGGGCAGAAATAGCTAGACCTAGTCTCAAAAATAAATAAATAAATAAATAAAACAAAAATTACAAAACAAAAGCCCTAATACCTAGTCCACGAAGCTAACTATGGCAGAAACATTAAAACAAACAAAAAACATGTTTTAAGCCTGGCGTGGCGGCGCGCCCCTTGTCCAAGGGCTGGGAGGCAAGAGGCTTGGGATCGCTGAGTTTAAGGGTTTGAGACGATCCCAGGCAACATAGCAAGACCTGGTCTCGAAAAAGCAGCCAGGCGCCGTGGCGGGTACCTTTAATCCCAGCTACCTACAAGGCTGAGGCTAGGGATCGTTTGAGTCCGCAGAACCCCAGGCAACATAGACAGACCCAGTCTCAAAAAACAAAACAAAACAAAACATGTTTAAGTCTAAAAACAATACTGAAACTAATATTTCTTTCTTAGCCTAATTTGTCCAAAGCTACTTTCAATTATCTATTCATACTAAAGTTTGAGTGGCTACGATCCAAGAGTATACCGGAAAAGATTGCTAACTAAAATACTAAATCAGCACATAACTCGTCATACAATGAATCAGTGTTATTAAATGTAATAAAAAATACATACATATGTATATATGTGCAATCAATAAAAAATAAATAAATGTAATTAAAAGAAGGTGGACAGATGATAAGGTGATGGGAGAATATCGGATACACAATAATGTATGTGTTTGTGTATGTATATGTATAATCAAAAAATAATAAAAATAGAAAATAAAAATAAGTAAAAAAACACTAGAAGTTCTAACAAATGTCCTTATAAAAGAATATAAATATCAAGCCATCTACAACAGGAAGTCACCAATATATTATTATCTTTTATTTAACTTATCAGTTTTGGGATCTGCCATAGACAAGATAAAATTTTCTTCGTTGAAGAAAGTTTCTATCTGAAACCATCACTCTTCGATGTTTAGTAATTTCATATTACTATTTCTGCCAACAAAATACCATATTAAAATACATGTAAACAGACCTAAAAATAACTGAAATTATACTGCCATGACCTAAGAGATTGTCAGAGTAACTAATAGAAAAAGTATCTTTTAATCAAGTAGCGTTTGCATCTGTCAATTGGGAACTATATCAGAATGTGATTGCTTTTGATCAGAGAGTATCCAAACAAAGTTCATCTATATTAAGACTTATTTAAGCTTGCATTTGGGTTGCACTACTTGAAGCAAAAGTTCTTAACCTAAGTTTATAACTTTAAATCAATATACACAGTAATTACAGCATTAGTAAATTATCCTAAAAAGTATTCAAATGAATAAAAATGTTCAGTGCAATATCAACTTCAAGAAAAATTAGAAACAACCTATATGGTTCAACAATGAAATCACCATGAACATTTGTTATTTGTATAAATAACTCAAAGGGCAATTGAGAAGATGATTTAGCAATAAGTAATACAGATAAGCTTTAAACACAAATAACAAAAATAGAAACCTTTGCTATCATGAAACTAAGCAATTCTCTTTATATAAGGAAGCTAGGAGGAAAGTACATAAAAATGTACAATCATGGCTATGCTTTTAATTTAATTTTTGCTGTTGGTATGTTTAGGCGATTAAAATTCTTAATGAAACTATTATGGAAGACAACATTTAAACACAGCAGATAAACACATTTAAAGCTAGTACATACCTTAATAAAATTTGCATTGATATAATCTGAATCTTGAGAAGGAGTCTTTAAAGTCAACTTAACTCGGCTATGGTCAACTATAAGGGGACAAAAAGGATTTCATAAATTAAGTCCTCCTAGCAGATAGGTGTTTTTAAATGAATCACATAAAAAAAAAGTTTAAAATATTAACTTTAAAAAATTAATGAAAATTGACTCTAGGTAGCAGAAAGGTCATTTCTAACCTCATGTTGACAGAAAATATGAAGTCTTTAAAAAACAGATGGTGTAAAGTTGTGTTTTAAAGCAACAATTAAAATAATCTCAGGTGTACTTTTAAGAACACAATTTCCTAGTCATCATCCTAGATTTAACCTCTGTAGATTTTAACATGCATATCAGGCAGTGAACACTAATCATTAATCCACAAATTCAGTTGGAGAATTTTAATTAGAAAATTTAACTTCCATATTTCACAAGAAAATACAAAAATTAATCATAACAAAATAATTAAGATAATACATTAAAAAGTCAAAAACCAGTCAATATTTATTATTGACTTAGGGTATAAAAATACTAATAAAGTTCAAAAACAGACTATTTAATAACAAAATGCATAGTTTCATTATATATATATCTATATATATATAGATATATATATATATCTTTTTTTTTTTTTTTGAGACTAGATCTCGCTACTTTTGCCCATGGAACCGTAGGCTCATGTTGCCCAGGGTACCACAGACTCAAGCAATCCCCAGCCTCAGCTTCCCAGGTACCTGGGATTACAGGCATGCGCCACCACGCCCAGCTATTTTTTTGGGACTAGGTCTCGTTACGTGCCCCTGGGAGGATTCAAATCGTGATCCCTGGCCCCGGCCATGGCTTCCTAGGCTGCCGCCTACAGGCATGTGCCACCATGGCCAGCCTCATTTTATATTTTTATAGTTTTGTTTTTATATAAAGATAACATAATTAAAAAAAAAAAATAGACCGTATCTAGCCACTATGGAAAGCTGTGTAGAGGTTCCTCAGAACACTAAAAATGAATCTACCATATGATCCAGCAATTTCACTCCTAGGAATCTACCACAGGAATACAAAAACACTAATTCAAAAGGAAACCTGTGTTAAATGCAGCACTATTTACAACAGCCAAGATACAGAAACAACCCAAATGCCCCCAAATAGGCAAATAAATCAAAATGTTGCAGTATATTTACACAATGGAATATTTCTCAGCAATTAAAACAGACAAATCATGCCATTTGCGGCAACATGGATGGAGCTGAAAGAGATTACGCTAGTTGAAATTAGAAAGAAAAGATAATACTAGATAATCTCACATATGTGGAATATAGAGAAATCAAACAAAAGGTCAAGAAAAAGTCAAAACTATCAAGCTGATCATAGAACTGGAGCACAGAACAAAGGAGGAAGGTGGAGAGAGGCAGAATAGGGGATAGATGAACACAAGGAAAAACGTTAATGGTTCACAAGTGATATGGTGGGAGAACTATGGGGACTACAATGATGTAAGGAAAAAATTAATTAGAGCTATTTAAAAATAAATAAGAATGAGAACATAAAGGATGATATAACATGAAAAACAATCTAACCCTATCTTTGATTTCTTGGCTCTCTTTCCTAACAAAGACCTTTTGAAAGTATTTTTTATGCATATCACTATACACTTTGAAAATTTAGATATACAACCATGCTATACATGTTGTTTTGCACTTTTACTTTTTGTTTACTAATATATATAATAATATATTCTAGAATATATCCTTTCAGAGTAAATACAGATTTTATACCTTTTAAATGTTATATGGACCATATATGGTTCATGTGTGATTCATTATTTAACCAGCTATACTACTGATGGACCCCCTTTTTTTTTTTAAAACTAGGAACACTACTATAATGAACATAGTTGTAACATCTGTTAACAGGATTAGCTGGTTAATTTTGAGAGGAATTTCTATTTAACTTCTAAAAGGTCTATGCTAATATACAAGTGTTATCACTAAGAGTAACTAGGTATTATCTTTAATAGTTAACAGTTTAAAAAGTAAATATTAGATCTGCATTTCTTGAACTATGCAAATGGTTGTACATTTTCATTCAGTTATAAATTATTTACCTTTCTTTATAATAAATTGATTGCTTATATCCTTTGTTCATTTTTCTCCAGGTCTATTTTTCTACTGACTTACATGAAATTTATGTAAAGGAAAAAAAGTCAGCTTTGTTAGAAATCATTTTGTTAGAGATCATCATGCTGATGTTTCTTTTTAGAATTTTAATTTCACAGAACAAAAACCCAAAAACAATATGGAGATTCACTTATATCCCTCTCAATTTCTCTTAATGTTAACATCTTACACAAGCCAGAAATTTAACATTATTACAATACTATTAGTTAACAGCTAATTGTGTACAAATTTTACCAATTACTTCAATATTTCTCCTTAGTTTATTCTGATCTATGAAAGTTCCAGTGACTGTTTCTTTTTTTCTTATGACTGATATTTTCAGCAAAATGTCAATCCTGTAACTTGGTTAATATGATGTCCTTTGATATCTTCACTGTAATCTTACTATTGTTCCCTTTGCAGCTAATACTTTGGAGAAAAAAATCTGAAAGTATGAAATCTGAAAGTAGTACTCATGGTCTAATTAATAATTATGGTCTGTGTAATAGAAAGTACCATAAAATGTGCCTCTATTATATTACTTTCCTTTTAATATAGGGACAAAGGATATTTAAGAAAATGAAAGCAAAGGACAAATACAGAAATGGTGACAAGAATAAATTTCTTAGCAAGTTCTTAAAGGACAACTAATGAATAACTTACTTGTTAATGACCCCAAATTTATACATACTGCAAAGCCTGAGTTCTGATTTTTCTTTTGTTCAAATTTTTTGGAATTTGTAGGAAATGACATATAAATCATTTAGCCACCAATTAAAATTATCTCCTTACCATGTTCTTAGGAGAAAGTTTACATTTTCACCAATACTCTTGTTTTTTATTTCACTCTATCCTACATGTTTTTCCTTTCCTCTTGAGGTATCTGGGATAAGAAACACAAACACGCACACACAGAACAGTACTCTGGTGCAGGATTATTGAGGCTTTGACGGTGGGAGTGATATGATAACATACGTATATAAAGGTGTGAACTCACAACCCTAAACTATATGTCATGTCCTAAACCAATGTTACCTCAGTTAAATAAAAAAAAAAAAAAAACTTTTCAAAAATGCTGTGCTGCCCGGCATGGTGATGCATGCCTGTAAGTGGCAGCCTAGAAAGCTGCAGCCTGCTGCCAGGGATCATGGTTCGAATCTCACCAGGGGCACATACCAAGACTAGTCCCCCAAAAATAGCAGGGTATGGTGGTGTGTGCCTGTAATCCCAGTTACCTGGGAAGCTGAGGCTGGGGGTTGCTTGTGTCTGTGGTACCCTGGGCAACATGAGCCTGTGGTTCCACAGGCAAAAATAGCAAGACCTAGCCTCAAAAAACAAACAAAAAAACCGTGCTATGGTGAGAACAGAAAATTAGGACGATAGTTAACCTAATAATGTACCATTCCTCTCACCAGTTACAAGGGGTACCAATTAATCAATTAATTAATTATTTCATATGGCTTACTAGTTAGTATTCAAAGCAGAGTGTGTAACGGTTTATCATTGAATTCTCAGTAAATGTTTTTGGGCATTATGAATCCAAATGAGAACAATAGCTCCCAAATAATAGTCAAGATTAATGCCAGACTGACTATATGCAAGTTAGGACTTTTTTTTAAACCTATAATGTGACTATTGTGCATATACAAAAATATAACAACATAATGAATTCCCATGTATCTATTACCCATTGTCAATAATTATCAATATTTTCCCAATTTTATTTTTTCTATCCTTAATCACACAATAGCAGAAGGCTGGGGAAAGCAAATTAAAACACAAGCTTTCTCAATCCCATGTTCTAAGTTTGGTATAGTAAGTTCAATATGGGGGCACAGAAATGGTCTTTTAAAAAGTTCTATCGCACAGGCAAATTTTGTACTCACTGCTTTATACTTTATATTATTGAGAAGTTTAAAATCAATATTATGCTATTTATATAATATCCTCATGTATTTTCTTATTTGTCACTTTTACTTCTATTAAACATAAACATGAGGCCGGGAACGGTGGCTTGTGCCTGTAAGCTTCAGCCTATGAAGCGGCCGGCGCTAAATATTTTCTTATTTGTCACTTTTACTTCTATTAAACATAAACATGAGGCCGGGAACGGTGGCTTGTGCCTGTAAGCTTCAGCCTATGAAGCGGCCGGGGCTAAGGATCGCAGTCTGAGTCCCGCCTGGGGCCCGTAGTGAGACCTAGTTCCAAAAAATAGCTGGACGCAGTGGCGCGCGCCTGTAATCCCAGCTACTTGGGAAGTTGAGGCTGGGGATTGCTGGAGTCTGTGGTACCCCGGGCAACGAAAGCCTGCGGTTCCACGGGCAAAAACAGCGAGATCTAGTCTCAAAAAAAAAAAACAACAAAAAACAAAATAGAACCTTAAACATGAATGGAAAGAAGTTGAAGAATATCAAAGAAATGAAAGGGATCATTTCTTCCCATGGTTTTGCTCACTGTCTCTACAATCTTCCAAGAGCCCAACTTCAAATAGGTAAAGCCATACTGGCAACACAATAGGCTCTTTAAAGTAACAACTTTTTTTTTTTCCTGAAAGAACATCAACAACCTATAACAATAAAAAATAAATTATATAGCCATTGTCATCTCCACAGAAACAGAAACCTATAAAGGACAGTTAAGGGAATGATGTCATGGAATGTAGATATCTCAAAGTACTTAAAAGAAAAGAGAAAGCAACTTTTAGAGACAGTGGGTATGATAGGAACTTTCTATTTTATAAAACAGGAATATTTATATAAACCTGCTTTTTTGAGCGTATGTTGCAAGAAAACTATGCTATTTAAGAATGTACATTTGATACTACAATTAGAATATAATGCAGGCTAAGGCACACTCAGATTGCTAAGAATGGACACATACATGAATTATCATATAATTCCTTTTTACTTATGTATTTTATTAAGCTTATTTTGAACAGACAATATGAGTTAATATTTCAGTACATTATAAAATTTATCATTATATCCAGATTGATTATCTGCTTATATTAATAGACTAACCTCTAAACAGGAAGTTCACAAGAGGTACTGTTACCTGGATATTTTGGTATTTAAAAATGTAATGTCTAAAGAAAAAAAAATAAATAAAATCTACTTTCAGAAGGGAAAAACAAGAAGCACAATTATAAACTACCTCATAGTGTACCTTCAAAGAGAAGTTATTACTCTTACTTGAAAATCAAATTCAGATAAATAAATTATATATAAAAAAAAAGAAAATCAAATTCATCAAGAAGAATAGGCTAGCCAACAGCTAATTACTATTTCCACTTGTTTTATTAAAGAAAGATATTTCAAACTTACATGGCAGTATGTCCTTATATCTGTTCTTTTTAACATTTTCTTCTTTCTCTCCAGTGGCTGTGGGATAAATCTTCTCTGTTCTATATTTGGTAGACAATCTTCTTAATCGCTTAAAATACCAAAAAAAAAAAATGGGGGAGAGAAAGTTTAAGTTTACAAAACATTAATATTTTCAAAATTTTTAATGATTTACAAATAGCTCTTCACTGAATTTTGCTGACCTCAATTACTCACAATTCAATTTCCTGTTTTTCTAAGCTCACATTATCTCTCTAACCCTTAATAATTAACCCAGGATAATTCTTTTTTAGCATCAGTACAAACATAAGATTACTATCCCAAATAAATAGAGAGAGGAGGAATAGAATCAAAGTAATTCCGTTTAAAGAAATCATTAATAAAATTTGCCAGAATATTTAACTCAGTCCTTTACTTATTCAAGCATTTTTTATGTTTTAACTAAAGGTCCCAATAACCAAGTTTTAAAATCATGCCTAAAAGTTTATGTACAAGTTTCTTTATTCCATTCCTTTCCTCAATAAACCTTGAGCACCCATGATGTGCCAGGCTCCTTCCAACGCATAAGCTAATAGTTACTTATAAGACATTGCAAAATATAGTTCTTTCACATTGAATTGGAAATGCCCAACAAAGACCAATTCTGCTTATTCACTGCATTACAGAAGTGGTTTGTGAGTTAGTGACAAATTCTTACCACATATGGCAGTAGGGATGTTCTTTGGCCTGGAATATTTCTGCATGTCAGTAATACACTTCCTGCTTTCAAAAGCACTGAAAGTCAGCATTGTGAATTGTCTAAATTCACTACTCCAATACATTGCTGATATTTAATTCCAAAGGAGCTAGCTTTCTTCCAGGCTTAAAGACATATTGAAAGCATTCTGGTTTCACTATTCAACAAATTATTAAAAACAAATGAAATGAAAAATAATTATTGCAACATTTACCTTTCTCACCATTTTATTTTGCCACTTGTGACATATTTATATTTAAGTAACTAAGATTATGCTTATATATTTTTGAAAAATCACAGATGAAACCTTAATTCAAGGTTTTTGATTTATCTTTCTACGATAAAATTTATCACGTCGTAACTGAAATAAATAGTCTTACAGACACTAACATATTAATAGTAAATCTTCAGTTTTTCTTTGGAAAGCTACTAAATTTTATCCTCAGAAAAAAGAGAAATAGACTTGTTTCTTTTTTCCACTTTTTATTTTTAAGAGACTAGCTCTCACTATGTTGCCCAGGGTTGTCCCAAACCTGCGGACTCAAGTGATCCCCAGCCTTAGCCTCCCAGGTAACTAGGATCACAAGCACGTGCACCCAGCTACAGACTTTTTTCTTTAAGATGAGAAATACTAGTTCTGTATTGGCACACAGTCAAGGAATACCTCCCACATTTATGGTGCTTTCTAGTAATAATAAAGTTCTCGAAGTATGTAAGAGGGGACATTTTATTCAAAAGTAAAAGGGCTAAAAAAAAAAAAAACAAACTTTGTTCCCAAGACTATTTTTAAATAAAGTTTCATTGGTATAAAGGGGGAAAAAAAAGTAAAAGGGCTGTTGGTAAGGTTGTAGGAAAACCAGAAATTCCATACAATTCTGGCCAAAAAAAAAGTATCAGTACAACCTCTAAAGAGGGCAGGTAAATTGGCAATCACTAATACACATGATCCCTTAACCCAGAAATTATACTTCTGCCAATCTGTCATTTAGATAAATGGTATAAAATAATGCAAGTAGAGAGTTATTTATTATAGCACTGTTTATCCAAGCAAAAGCTGCAATCAAAATATTTAATGGGAAACCGAGTCGGGCATGGTGGCTCATGCCTGTAAGCTTCAGCCTTATGAAGATGCTGGGGCTAGGGATCGCAGTTCGAGCCCAGCTCAGGGCAACACGGCGAGACCTAGTCCCAAAAAATAGCTGGGCGTGGTGGTGTATGCATATAATCCCAGCTACCTTGGGAGCTGAGGCTGGGGATTGCTTGAGTCCACGGTACCCCGGGCACGTGAGCCTGTGGTTCCATGGGCAAATAGCGAGATCTAATCTCAAAAAATAAAAAATAAAAAAAAATTTAATGGGAAACCAATGGAAAAAAATATGATCTAATAAAATGATACAGTTGAAAATAAAGTTCTTTGTACACAGTGATAAATATATATAAAAAAACATTAGTTGTAAAGAGCCAGGAACACAACAGCCTATATAATAGAGCATTATTATTGTTAAGCATATATTTGTATTTGCTTGGACATATGCACAAAATACTTCCGGAAGATAAATTAACAAAAGTTGTCCACTATGGAGAAGGGAAATGGGTTGTTAGAAACGGATGGAAAGGAGATATTATTTCATGTCTTTACATACTGTCTCTACCAAATAAATGTAAACCTTATTAAAAAATTTTTAAAAAGGGAAGTAAAAAATGTTCATGATTCCAGCACTATACAACAAAATGTATCACCCCAGTTATTACATATCACCTTGCACATTTAATCAAATTTCTCTATTTTCAGTTCAAAGATTTTTATTTTCAGATATTTATAGTATCTTAATGCATACAAAATATTTTAAGTATGACTTACAGAAGGCTATAAATCTAAACAAGTGCATAAACGGGTTATGGGTTATAATTTTGGTAACCAACACTGGAATTTAATATATATATATGATATATATATATTTAAAACTGCAGGGAAAAGAGGGCTGAATTGTAAAATGTAAATGTATTTCTGGAATACCAGCTACAATCACTTTTAGCATTTCTTTTAAATAACAAATTACATTATAAGAAATGTGTAAAACAAAGTTCTTGTGCGGCATAACTTTTCATTTCTCATTATAATGAACCTTGAGAATACATGTGTACAAATAAATATCTAAGTTGAGTACAGATTTTTATACATTCACTTTTCTTAAGGCCTACCACAACTTTCTATATTCAAGCATGCAATAAAGAATATTCTATTAAAGTAATCTACATAGGTGGTATACTTAGAAATTTTCACACCTCAGAGACAATAATTTTTGTTGCACTACACATAATAACATATATGATCTGTTAAACATAAAAACTCATACATTTGAAAAATTGAATATCACTTTTTAGTTGCGTAACACTGAAAGTATTTAACCTGTGTTGGTGGAACCTTCTGCAATTATGAGAATACCTATACTCGTGAAAAAATTTTAAGCCAATTATTTGCCTCTACACATTTCTTTCTTTAAAACCTTTCCAGATCACAATTGTAAAATTTCAAAACAATAAATATTTTAAAATTAAAACAACAACAACAAACACTTTCCCAGATCAGAGATCAAAAGGAATCATATATTCTGAGCCAAGTTGTCTGGAAGTGTTGAACACAGTTGTATTATAAAGCATGACCCATTCATATGTACTGTTTGTCAAATTTGATCATGCTTCACAATCAGCTGGAGGGCTTATAAAATACACAATGCAGCGTCCCACTGAGAGTTTCTGATTCAGTGGTAGTGAGTGCAATCTGAAGATGAGCATTTAAGTTCACAGGTGATGCTGTTGTTTAGGGGCATGCAACACTAAGAATCGCAGTGTAAAGCATCTGTTCCAGAGGAAGGAGTATTGAGATCAATTTGCATGGAGGAACACAGGTGGGTTTTCAACAACTCTTAGGTTCCTCTCTATTTTATGTACAGATTGGCAAAATAATATTCACAAAAGACTGAGAATTTGTCATGGGAAATGTACTTTGAATTAGAGATAGACAAGGAAAATGTAATTATTAATTATCTAAAAAAAAGGAACAAAGGAGGAGATGATGGTTCAGCAGCAAGTGAATATAAAAAATGTACCAGGTATAAATAAAAAGAGCTTAAAAGATTAAAAGGTTCAGAGATTAGATTCTATACATATCTAGGAGACATACCTAACAGGGAAATCAACTCTTTCTACAATTAAAACATTAGAGTAAGACAGCACTATATGGACATGCCTGGTAACAACCGGCACCAGCAGTGCCAAGTTTAAATAAAAAATAAAAAGACAAAACAAAACAAAAAATATCAGCAAAAGGCACTTTCAAAATTCTACTTTAAAAAAATCCCTATGATAATCATCGTTCTGTATGTTTGAGTATGCTTTTTCTTTGCTTCTCAGTGGGGATTCCACTCACATACTTCTAAAATCTTACTCATCTTTTAAATCCTAGCTCCTTCAGAGTTTATTATCCTCCTTCATGTGAAAATAATCTTTCCCTTCTGAGTTCTTTTTAGTCTTTACATCTATGTATCATTTCCGGTTCTTCATGAAAAACATAAAATGAGGAGACCTCTTACTTCCCCTATCAAACTTTAAGCTCTGTGAGTACAAGATTTAATTGTCAGATTAATATTTGTAATATCTTATATCCCTAGAGCATATTACTTATGTCATATAATTTAATCTCAGAATAAGATTTAAACTCTGATGTACACACAAGCAAAAGAAATTTTGTTATTTTAATACCACATCAAAATTAATGTCCAAATGAAGCCGGGATCCCAATACAGGCAGTATTAAAATTTGGGCACTGATGCCATTAGTGTGTCTGAAAAACACAGAGGTAAAACTAAAGATGACCTAACAGAATAAGGGTAACTGGTATAAACAGGATAAGAGAGCTTTTATTTTGTTGCAAATCTTGGATGGGGAAGAGAGAATGTATAACCAAGAGGGTGTATATAGGGAAATTAGAGCCTTTGGCTTTTAGAGAGGGAAAAAAGAGAGAGAGAGAAAAGAAAAGAAGCAAAGGCAGAGACTTTTGGAGAGGAGAGACAAGAATGGCAGGCAGGTAAAGAGTGACCAGGCTGGGCAGAAGCCCCCTGGAAGGAGACACTTTTGGGGAGAGGAAAGATGACAATGACGGGCTAGTAACCCAAGTGACCAGGCTGGGCAGAAGCCCCCTGGAAGAGTGAGCTGGTGGTGGCAAGGAGCCATGGTGACCAGTAAAAGAGTGGCTGGTGTGGAGAGAGTGGGACCACAGCAAGGTGGCATATGAACTGGGACCTGGAGATGGCCAGGGATTTGGAAAGTTGATTTGTGCATCAGCAATTGTGGAAGAAGTTTGAAGTGTCCTGGAGAAGCAGAGAGCTTGGAACGTGGAGAGAGAAGAAGCAAAGAGAAGACAATGGAAAAGATGGACCTTTGCAGAGTGCCTGCCTCAGGTTTGCAGGGGCAAAGAGGCACCACCATGTGTCTTTGGGACCTTCTGGGATCTTTGGGACTGAAAATGGTGACTGGGTTAAGATAACTGGCCACTTGTGGCTTTAAGGACTTTTTGTTTTCCCTGTTGAATTCCCTTGTTAAAAAACCCTGTTGTTAAACTGCATGTAACTGATAACTGCTTTGCGCTGATGGTACAAACCTAAAGGAATCTGGGTGGCAGAAGTCAGATTTTAAATCTGTCTTATTGGTTGAAAGCTTGTGCCCCTTTTGTACCTGATTTCACAAATAATGCTAAAGTAGAGGTAGCACCAATGTTCACATGAAACTTTATGAACTATATTTTATATGAAACAGAAAGTATCTATACATTTACTTTCATTTTAACTTCCTCCACCATTCCACTGTCTCTAGTGAATGTTACTTGGAAATTAAGAAATAATGCCGTCATATACTATTGAACCTTAGTCATAAACATAGTGCTATGTGACAGAGACTACCTAAAAAAAACCAAAAAACCTCATTTATTACATTACATATGATCATTTAATATGCTCCTAAGTCAAATTTAACTGGACAAAAGTGCAACTAAATGGTATGTCTATATAAGCTCACAGATACTGTTAATACACACTAGTCGTATGTTTATATAAGCTTATAGATACCAGCTTGACATTTTTTTAAACTAAGTAAATAGAAGTCCTTAAAGAACATGTTTCCTAACTGAAATACATCCTTAAAAATCTTGGAAAAGTCACATAATAAACTCCTTAAATAAGAAATTCAACTTTTATTTCAGAGCTACTGCCTTAAAAGACAGATCTGATTATTTTAGTTTGACTCTAAAAGTCTTCCAACAGGTCCTGTTAATTCCAAGATAAACTATAATTCCCTTATTTCCTAACTTCTTTTTTAAAATTGTCTTCATAGAGTTTGATGCTTCAGCCATTACAGAATCATCACTGCCAAAGTAACTATCCACCCCTTAACATCTCAGTTGCACTATTTTTGCTCTTGCAAAATTAACTGTGGCTAAAGTTTTATTTCTTGTGGGAAGTCTTTGTTAAATCTTCCCTTCTTAACCACTCCTCAGCCTATAGCAGTGAGTAATCAACAATACACTGCTCTATTACTATATGAAAATTATTTTATTATTTATCAGTATAGTTTGTAGATTAAAAAACTGAAGGCAAAGACTAGACTATCTTACTGAACTATATAGATCAATATCTGATACAATGCAAATTACATGAAAATTAGGTGAAATCAAGAATAACTGAGCCTTCTCAGGTAAGCCAAAAGATGTTTCTAAAACATTAAAATTCTTGATGCAAACATAAACTGAATTTAATAACCACTCTGTTTTATTAAAGTTTCTATTAATTGTCCCCCCCCCCATCTCCCACCCTCCAACTTGTCAAAGAGTAGGAATATAACCCCTTACAGAAATTCTACCTTCAAGTGAGGAAAGTGCAGGGTCATCACATCCCAAGTTCAACTGAATAACCCTGCCCTAGGAAACCTAACTTTGTGATCATGGCATTTCCCCTGCCAGCCAAGTATTGATTTTCCTCTTTATTTCGTAAAACACAAGTTTCCTGGCAACAACAAACGCTGGCGTGGATGTGGAGAAAAAGGAACACTTTACACTTCTGGTGGGAATGTAAACTGGAAAGCAGTATGGAGGGCCCTCAAACTAATGAAAATAGAACTATCATTTGACCCGGTAATCACTCTTCTGGGAATACCCAAAGAAGACTTCAATACTTATACAAAGGGACACCTGTATTCAGATGTTTACTGCAGCACTATTTATAATTGCAAGGACATGAAAACAACCCAAATGTCCCAAAACAGATGAATAGATAAAAAAAAGATGTGGTATATATACACAATGGAATATTACTCATCAATTAAACATGACAAACTGGATAAATTTGAGATAACATGGATGTATCTAGAAGAAATCATATTAGCAGAAATAAGTCAAAAAGAAAAAGACTGAAACCAAATGGTTTCACGAAAATACGGGACATAGGAAAAACAAACAAAAGGCCAGAAGGAAAAGTCAAAACAAGCTAACAACCAAACTAAAGTACACCACTGGAGGGGAGGGGAGGGGAAAATGAGGGGGAGTGGTCAGGGAGGGGAGGTGTGGTGGATGAACCCCAGGGAACACAAAGATGCGAATATATATACACAAATATATATAATCTAAAATTAAAAAAACCCATAGGTTTCCTAAACCAATAAATTGATTTTCAAAGTTTTCCAAAAGTCATACTCAACATGAATGTTCTCTTCAAGATATTTATCTGTGTCAAGATTTGAGTTCATTTAAAAGGGTAGACCAGCTTCATTGTTTATATGAGGGTGAAGCTGAAAGGAATTTTTAGTGTGACGTTTGTTGAATTTTTCTCCAAATAGCTGTCTACTAGGTGTCCACTGGGTGTCTCATGGGCATGATAAGTATGTTCAACACTGAATAGGTGCTTAAACCAAATAGCTAGGAATCATCTTTGATGCCATCCTTTATCTGCCCAGGCCTCCAATATCCAACCTATCAGCAAGTCAAATTAGCCACACTTCTAAAAGATATCTAATTCTATTTCATATTCAGACTTAGAATTCAGAATACACTTAAACAGGGACAATTAAAATACAAGGTTACAAAAACTAATAGAGCAAAAATAGAAATTAATTCAATCTCTTTGGAATAAGATGGGATAGAAATAAATACTTGTGTTCAAGACTCCTCATGCTGTTACCACACCAAACACTTCTGCCTGAAATTCCTCAATGTCACAACACAAACAACAGTATAAGCTTCATAAAAGATCACTTAATGAAAATGCATGGAACATACAAAATTATTTGTTTGTTTGCTTATGTATGTATGTATGTATGTATGTATGTATGTATGTATGTATTTATTTGAGACTAGGTCTTGCTATTTTTGCCTGTGGGTTCATGTTGTCCAGGATACTATGGACTCAAGCAATCCTCAGCCTCAGCTTCACAGGTAGCTGGGATTACAGGTGCACGCCACCATGCCCAGCTATTTTTTTGGAACTAGGGCTTGCTAAGTTGCCCCAAGCGGAACTTGAACCACGATCCTGTTCCCCACTATGATTTCCTTGGTTGCTGCTTATAGGCACGCACCGCCACCGTGCCCAGCACAAATTTTAATAAAAATGAAGTTCCTTTAAGGTTAAGTCTTACACTGTAGCAAAATGTAGGGCTACCTGATCCATTAAAACACACACATTTGCCATTGCTCTGGAATTTTTGAGGTAATTACTGCAGAATCCATTTGAATTTTGAAAGGTCGGTTGGGCACCTCTGAATTGATACTCAATAAATTAATGAATTAATTGGGCTTTGTATCTAAAGATTTCTTTGTTCCCAGTCACAAGTCATTCAACTATGGTGTCACTAATGCTATCACACAAACTAGATGATCATGAAGTGAAAAAAAAAAAAAAATCCTAAAACTCTAAATACAAAGTAACAGCAGCTAGGAAAATCAGAGTATAACCTCTAACTGGCTGTTCTTAAACTTTTGCAAACATATATATATATATATATAAAACATGCATATCACCAACAACTGTTATAAGCAACTAAAACAACGGGACTTTGTACTATCTTTTAACTGTAAAATATACAACTGTGTCTTTCACAATTTATCTTCCTGCTTTATCTAGTGTTGCATGACAGACTAGCATGCCATTCTATTTAAGAAATGTGTAGCAGTATCTCCTTATTCGAAGCTAAGTCAGGACTGATAGTAAAATAACATACTTTGAAGTAAACAGTAGCCAACATTACGGGTTTTTGTGTAACAAAATTTTATGTTTGTTTTTGCTGATTCTATGTGTCAGTTATTTTCCTATTAGTCTGCCAAGCAAACTCCTTGTTTTCTTCTAGCTCAGTACAGAAATCATCATGCTGAAACATTCCTGACCACAAGTACTGGCAACCACCCCTTTCTTCCACTTCCTCCCAAACTGCTTCCTCATCTCTCTACCCATAACCCTTTGTATCACCTCTAATCTAGGATATAACCCAATGTACAATAGCTATTTTATCTGTATACAGACTATCCCTGATAGAACTCTAAAGCCCTAAAGATACAGACCTTATCTCAATGCATAGTACCTACCAGCTACTACCAGCACAGCCTATCACAAAAAGTAGTTCAATATATTGTTTAGGTTTTCTCAGGTGGTAATGTCAAAAGAAAATGGATGTAAAACAACCAAATTGAAGTACACAACCTGGGGGGGGGGGGATGGGACAGGGTGGAAATAGTCAGGGAAGGAGGGTGAACCCCAGAGATCACAGAGATGTGAAATTTATATATAAATTATTTTTTTTTAAAAACTGACCTATAAACCTAATAAAGAAGCTTTTCCTCCCCTTATACACTTCTTAATTATATCACAATAAGACAGCTTTATGTCACAGAAGCAAGGGTTCAATTCCTAGTGTAACCAACTGTTAGCAAAGATTTCAGTGTATCAGTTTAATAATCTCTCCTAAAACAAGTATATCAAGACTTCAATTTCAAGAATTAGTTTTTAAACAAAACTTTATACTACAAATTTCATATTTAGAAATTATAATAAAATATAGATTGAGAAAAAAAGGTAATTAAAAATTTTCACATGTCTCTATGTTTTTTACATAGTCTAGACAACAAGCAAATACTTTTCTTAAAGGAAAAGTTCATGATTCTCTGGTTGGAAATAGTGTACTTTCACAATAACAAAAAAAGTTAGGAAAGTGTAATCCAAGTTTATCTCCTTACTGACAACCTATATGCTTATGTAGACAAAGAGTAATCCATTTGATTTAAGAGGAAAATAAAACTTTTGTCATGTACTAATTTTATTGAAAGGAATATATTTAAATACAAGAAATGGAAGGAAGTGTTTCAAAGTTTGATCATTTTTGTCTTTACACAAAAGGGTTTCATCTCTTACCTACTTCATCATCATCTTTTATCTAATGCCCTTCAACCACCTTAACTCATGCAACCACTAATTCAACTACATATTTTGTCCCATTCTCCTCATAATAAGTTGCTCAGAAATCCCAAAATCTGGGACTAAAAACATGGCTCCTTACTAAGCCATCCTTCATGTATCTCCATTTAAGACACAATTACTCCATATGTGTGTCTCCATATAAGACACAATTACCAATAGTCTCCTTTATCCTATAGTCTCCATTAGGAATATACAAATTTGTAATCTCAAAGTGTTTCAAAGCAATTAATTTTCAACCTCACTATTCCATAATACAGAATAACAACATACAGTAAACTTAAGACTATTACATAAGCTCCACCTTTAACACGTTAAGTCACAATAATATCAACTGACCATCTAGAAAGTAAAACAGTTTATATTCCAACTTATAAATAAAATTCACAATATGCGAACTTCATATTTATCTTTGCACAAATAGAGCAAAGTCACTTTTCAAGTACAAGAGAACTCAATATATATTTACTACTAAAAAAAAATGGTAATTTTTTACTAGGCCAGAATGCCACAAAGCTGTGGTTAACAGACTGAACTTTAAGAGAAACTTGTACTTCCTGGTGAACCATTAACTCCTGAACCTCTTGAAAATTTCCTATTTCCCTTTATCATTTCCACTGAAAGTACTTTTATGAAGTTACTAATCTTTAAAACCTCAGTTCTTATCATTTAACATAAATGATTCAACCCTTTTAAAATTCATCTCCGATTTCACAAAACTATTCAATTCTTTTACCTCCTTGTCATTTCTGGTTCCTCTGTTTCCTAACCTCTATAATCTATGTGTTTTCTATTATATTTATGGAGAGTCCATAATCTGTTTCTAGTTATGATTTTTCTCATCAGTTTCATATTTAAACTGTTTAAAAACCATCAATAGCAATTCAAATTTAATTTTATAAAAGAAACACACCCGAGTGTTTTTCTACTCCCTTTTTATTTTCATGGTACCTCTGCCGTGTTTACCCTTTCAGACTTAAAATTTTTTAGTAGTTTTACACTTTCCCCGCCTCTACGTCTACTTTTTCGCTCTTACATCCAATCAAGTTCAAGTTCTGTTGAATTCACCTGAGTAAACATGTCCCAAACTTTCTACCCCTTTCACCAATGA
Source organism: Uropsilus gracilis (assembly GCA_004024945.1). Lineage (NCBI taxonomy): Eukaryota > Metazoa > Chordata > Mammalia > Eulipotyphla > Talpidae > Uropsilus > Uropsilus gracilis. The sequence continues at coordinate 14,556 of PVHY01005204.1, read as the reverse complement.
TGAGATAGTGTTGGTATATGATTGTAACTTTATTTTCTTTACGTTTCTTTGATTACTGTCCTTTCAACAAAAAATTTATGAAACATTTTATGAAATTTATGAAAAATAATTATGAATCCTTAAAGAGAATAACTGAAAATAAAAAAAATAGATAAATGTATTTAGAGCTGAGAGAAGAAATGCATTTATGTTCATTAAATCATGTATATATGTAAAACACAACAACAGAGCATGCCTTTAAATATATAAAAACTGAAACGGGTAATAAGATCTATTAATACATAAGGAGGCTAAAGAAAATTTTTAATTAGCTGCCTTAGATGAACTTACTGCCACTGAAACTAGCAGAAACTAAAATGCATACTGCCAAATTCTTTTTTCTTAAAAAGCATTTAAGTCCCTTTTTAGTCTGTGCTCCAAGATTTGGTGCTATTCCTGATTAGTATACTTAGCTCACAATGCTCATTACAAGCTCCAGTTCATATGGCAAAACCTAGAATGGTAGGATAAATTGGCAATGGGATTCCTTAATCCTTCTATTATCAATCTATACAGACACCCCATTAAGTCCTGTTATATATCCCAAAGCTAACAACTACCTGACAAGTCAAACTAAGTTAAGACATTATGTGCACCTTTCCACACCAACTATCAAGTCCAGTAATACATAAAGCATTACTATTCAGGGATTTGCTCTGCCACTTTTTCCTATCAACATAGAAAAATGGTTTAATGTAAGTTATCTATGCTTTCAAAAATATAAAAAATTAAATGCAATAAATGATCCACTTTATTTTAAAAAATTTTTAAATTGATTGCACACATGTATTTTTTACATCGTTGTATATCTTGAGGTTTTCCCACCACCCAGTCAACCATGAACGATCATCTTAATCTCCTGTGCCCATTCCTCCCCTGATTTTATCCCCTTCCGCTCCCTTGATCCAAACTTCAGTTCTGCTGACAGTTTGTTAGTTTTAAGTTTTACTGGTCCTTTTCTTTGTTTGTTTTCTCTATATCCCACATATAAATGAGACTGTTCAGTATTTCTCTTCTACTTTCTGGCTTATTCTCACTTGCATGTTTTCTTCTAAGTCCATTCATGTTATCACAAATGCATCAAATTTATCTTTTTTGATGCTGAATACTAAAGGAAACACTTTAACATAATCATTACTCTTTTTCAAAACGGAGTAAGCAGATACAAAGTCAAGTTAGGGTCCCAAATTTGTTTACAGAGTTCAGTTTCATGTTCTTAATAGAAAAACCACTGGCAATTCCTCAGTTACAGTAAGACCCAGCAATTTTACCCCCACGTATATAACTCCCACATATATAACTCCCACATATAAAACCAAGAGAACTGAAAATATGTTAATACAAAAACTTTTAAAAAGATTTTCAGGCCGGGCACGGTGGCTCGTGCTTGTAAGCTTCAGCCTATGAAGCGGCCGGGGCTTAGGGATCGTGGTTCAAGTCCCGCCTGGGGCCCGTAGCGAGACCTAGTTCCAAAAAAAAATAGCTGGGCGTGGTGGTGCACGCCTGTCATCCCAGCTACCTGGGAAGCTGAGGCTGGGGATTGCTTGAGTCTGTAGTACCCCGGGCAACGAGAGCCTGCGGTTCCACAGGCAAAAATAGCAAGACCTAGTCTCAAAA
>PVHY01005204.1:0-12800 GCA_004024945.1 Uropsilus gracilis | reverse complement strand
CTATTCAGTTATAAAAAAGGAATATGGAGCTGATAACATGCTTATTAGAAGACTCTAACAAAATGAAAACATTATGCAAAGTAAAAGAAATTAGATACAAAATGCTCATATTGTGCATTTGTAATACACGTTTATTCCTCATATGCATGTGCATAATGTCAGAAAAATGAATTAGTGGTAAATAGGCTGTAGGGGAGAGAGACAAATGAGATGTGACTGGTAACTGGTTTTTTTTTTTTTTTTAGTATGAAAAAAATGTTCTCAAATTAGATAGTGACAATAGATGTCCAATTTTATGGCAACACTAAAAACCAATTAAATGCACATTTTAAAGGGATGAATTTTATGGTATGTGAATTAATCTCAATGTGATTTTTTCTCAATAGAAATGTTCTTCTAAATTTTAAAAGACTTGTGGGAAAAAATTGAAATAGATTTCAAAATAGATCTATTTTTAAATTAGATTTGTTAACAGTAATTATTGGCAGTTTCAGAGGAGGCTGGTCAAAGCACAACCAGTACCATTCTGTAATAAGAATTGTCCTTTCTTCTGAAGTATTATTCAGTCTCTATTGTTTACCTTCTTATTAGAAAGTTATTCCTACAGTGCCAAACATAACAAGAATGCAAAGTTTGATCTAAAGAGTAATATGAAGAAAGTACAACTGATCAGTTAGGTTTATGGGAAACTTTGGCTAATGAACTGTTAGCATATAACTTTGTGAGGAATCAGCAGTATGGTAAGTAGGAAATGTAAAAAAGCATATTATTTTTAACATGAGTTGGTGCCCAAGCCACAATAATGAATTTAAATAACTAATTTGCAATACTAGATATTTAAGAGGATAACAGTAGTGGAAAACGTGGGAGTTGGGGAGCAAGGAAATGTTGGTAACCAATCTAAGATCATGCTTAATCTAAATTCTGTATATCTATACTCAAGGACCAGGAAGTAAGACTACTGAAAGTTTTAGTGTTTTTCTCTGAGAAAATGAATTGGAGGTTATTTCTGATATCAAACATTCAAGATTACTTGCAAAACAGCATTCAATTTTGGCATGATTTTAGATTTGGTCCTGAAAGGGCAATCATACCACTGTGAAGTTATGTATATTTCAAGTTACCATGGGTATGATTAAAATAGTACTCCCCCTTTCTTAGAATTGATTTTCTAGCCAGGGCAATAAGGTAAGAGAAAGATATAAAAGGGATACAAATAGGAAAAGAGGAACCGAAACTATCATTACATGCGGATGATATGATTCTATGTAGAGAACCCAAAAAAAATCCACAGAAAAACTTCTTGAAATAATAAACCAGTTCAGTAAGGCTGCCAGCTACAAAATCAACACACAGCAATCAGTAGCCTTCCTATACACAAAAAAACAAACAGAAGAAGAAATTAAAAAAGTCATCCCATTTACCATTGCACCAAAAACAATTAAATACTTGGGAATAAACCTAACAAAACACGTAAAAGAACTATACAAAGAAAACTTTAAAACGCTACAAAAAGAGATAGAAGACACAAGGAAATGGAAAGACATTCCTTGCTCATGGATGGGAAGAATTAACATCATCAAAATGGCCATCCTACCAAAAGCAATCTACAGATTCAATGCAATCCCCTTAAAAATTCCAATGACATTCTTTAAAGAGATAGAACAAAAATTTATATGGAATAGCAAAAGATCTCGAATACCAAAAAACCTCCTCTCCAAAAAAAGAGAGAATGGAGGCCTAACTATTCCAGACTTCAAGCTATACTACAAAGCCATAATACTTAAAACAGCATGGTACTGGTACAACAACCGACAATCAGACCAATGGAACAGAATTGAGAGTCCAGAAATAAAGTCACACACATATAGCCAATTAATCTTTGACAAAGGAGAGAAAAACTTACATTGGAACAAAGATAGCCTCTTCAACAAATGGTGCTGGGAAAACTGGACTAAGACATGCAAAAAAATGGACAAAAACATCTCTCTCACATCATGTACAAAAATTAATTCAAAATGGATAAAAGACTTAGATATTAGACCTGAAACCATAACATACATAGAGGAAACCTTGGGCAAAACCCTCCATGAAGTACAATTCAGAAATCCCTTTCTGGAATCATCTGCAGAAGGCAAAAAAATTGAAGGAAAACATAAACAGATGGGACTTCATCAAACTAAAAAGCTCTGTACAGCAAAAGAGACAACAGAAAAAACTAAAAGAAGCCCAACCAAATGGGAAAAAATTTTCGCCCTCCACAAGAGTGATGAGATTAATAACACAGATCTACAAGGAATTCACACAACTAAACAAAAACAAAATAAGATGCCCAATCAAAAAATGGGGAGAAGAACTAAAAAGACACTTCTCCAAAAAGGAAATACAAATGGCTAACAGGCACATGAAAAATTGCTCAATGTCACTGGCAATCAGGAAATGCAAATGAAAACCACAACGAAATACCACATTATAACAGTAAGAATGGCCCACATCAAAAAAACAGGCAACAGTAAGTGCTGGCGAGGATGTGGAAAGGAACACTCTTACACTGCTGGTGGGAATGTAAACTGGTTCAGCCACTATGGAAAGCAGTATGGAGGACCCTCAAAGTAATGAAAATGGAATTACCATTTGACCCACCAGGCGCACTTCTGGGAATCTACCCAAAGGAGACCTCAATCTGGGTACAAAAGGACACCTGCGCTCGGATGTTTGTTGCAGCACTATTTATAATTGCAAGGACATGGAAACAACCCAAATGCCCCAGAACAGATGAGTGGATGAAAAAGATGTGGTATATATACACAATGGAGTATTACTCATCAATTAAAAATGACAAATTTGATGAATTTATGGACACCTGGATGTACCTAGAAGAAATCATTTTAGCAGAAACGAGCCAGATAGAAAGGGACAGAAACCAAATGGTTTCACTACTATATGGTCAACCAAATGAAACTACACAAGGGGAGAGTGGGGACCAGCTGGAGCGGGCGGGGAGGGGAGGTGGTGGGTGACCCCCAGGGACTGAAATGATGTGAAATATATATAAAGAAATTATTAAAAATAAAAAAGAACTATTAAACTGGAATCAGGAAGCCACATTGCCCTGTGAGAACATTTTACTTCACAAGTTTTGTTTTATTATAATTGTTAAACTTTTAGAAACTGATGCGTCCCTTTTTTTGCTAGATGATTATGTGGAAACACTTTGATATAAAGAACTCTTACAACTCAACAACAATAACAAAACAACAATTAAAACATGTGCAATGACTTGAGGAGATACTTCTCCAAAGACATACATATGGCCAACATGTGGCACAATGTTCAGTGTCACTAATGAATAGGAAATGAAAATCTAAATCACAATGTGGTATTACTTCACACCCTTTCCAAAAGCTATTGTCATAAAATCAAAATTTCAAGCGTTGGTAGGGATGTGAAAAATTAGAAACCTTGTGCTACTGGTGGGAATATAAAGCAGTACAGCCACTGTGGAGAACAAAAGTTTAAGACTGAGTTACCATATGTTCCAGCATTTCCATTTCTGGTTATATATGCAAAAAACTGAAAGTGAGATCTCAAACACATTTATGTACACTCATGATCATAGCAGTATTTTCCCAATAGGCAAAAGGTGGGAGAAACCCAACAGTCCATCAATGGGCTAACGGATAAACAAAATACATACAATGGAATAGCACTCAGTCTGAATAAGGTCCCAAAGTATGTCCATGTCATATAACTTTCACCCCTGTCTTTTATATATATCATCTTTTTAATTTGCTGCTACCTAAGATTGTAATTCTCTATCAGAGATGATTTATTTCTTCTAATTCCCCACAGTACCTAGCGTCTTCTACTATCTAATCAAAAAAGGTATGGCAAGTCTTTTAGGTACAATGGACATGGATAACTAAATTCAAAACATCAGTACTCTATTAGCTATTATTATTAACTGATATTCTATTACCATCTTGTAATGTATTAAACAGTTGAGTTAATACAAGTTCATATAAGTGGAAAGCATAAATTCAGTAAATGCTAAGTGAAAATTATAGTTTACCATTATAATAAGCTATGAAACTGATAAAAAATAAGTTCTTTTAAAATAATTTATCTGAATTATCTTGTCCTAAGCAATAAATGTGAAGACACTGTTTTTGATTTGCTTCTTTATTATTGTACCTACAAAGTTACCAAGGAAAACTCTCAATATTTCATGATCAGGAGGATCATGTGTAATAAATATATCAATCAGTACATATATATGAAAACACTCATTAAAAGATCTTTAAGACAGAATGATGGGAACCCCTCTCAAAAGTCTTGCACCCAGATATCAAACAAGGGCCAATCTTGCAGAATCCTAAGGACAGCAATCTGAAGCTTAACACTTTTGCATTTGCATTATAAAATGAAAACCAAACCTCTTTATTAATAAATATTTTTATACGGTTGCACAAACTGCTATAGCTAATATACATAGACATTTTATTTTACATATATGCAAATATTTTAAAGGAAAGATTCCCAGAAGTTACCATGCTGGGTCAAATATACACATTAAGTAGCCAAACTTCCAAGAAAAGCTTTGCCAGTTTATCTTACTATCAGCAAATCTAGAACATTAGTTTTCTATATCTTTGCTAACATCTACATCATTGCTAACATTTGCTGTTATCATTTTCGATTACCAGTTTTTGGATATTGACTAATTCATTGGAATCTGGAATCTAGTTTTCTGACTTGTCCTCATTTCCCTTCCCTAAGTGACATCAGGTTTGCCTTTTTCCCCCTTATATATGATAGGATTTCATGAACAAGGGAAATTTTAAAATGAAAATAAACCCCACTCTTACCTATGAGCTGCTGAAAACTTTAGTGTCCTCAATTTAGCCAAAAAAAAAAAAAAATTTTTTTTTAGTATAAATTTTCCCTACCTTCTCAGTGTTTTTGTCAAGGTCATTCATGACTCCTAGCTGCCAATCTGCAGACTCAAGTGATCCCTAGCCTCAGCCTCCCAAGGCTGGGATTACAGGCACACACCACCACACCCAGCATAAAATCCAGACTTAAATGTAAATTTTCTTTCGAACTACTCAATTCAGTTGGCCTCTAGTTACCCTATAGGTTCTGTTTTAAATCTCTAGCACAGAGTATTAGGTACTTACATGTCTCAAAAGCTGTAAATTTGTCAATCTTAGCATATATTCAACTCAGAAATCATATATTCTTCCATGAGTTTAGTGATTGCCCATAAACAAAATATTAGAGATCAAAAAACTAGCCTGCCCATACTATCCCTTAGTGTCCAAGTTAGTTTGAATAAATTCTTCCTTATGCTCCAAATATCATCAAATCTTATTAAAACCACCTCAAGAACAGCCTTCAAAATTCATTCCTTTTCTTTACATTCACTGTCATTGTCTTTCAGGCCTCCTGCTTAAATGATATATGAATAGCTAAGAGGTCTCTGTATGTATCCTTGCCCCTCTATATTTTATTTCCCATATAGCAGCCAAGGAGGTCTTGTTAATCTCTAAGATAAACATCACTTAAAAAGTAAAACTAAAGTGGCACTCTGTAAAATGGCATTCACAGACCAGACGGGCTCATGTAGTTGAGATAGAGCAAACTCCATCTTGCCTTAATTGCCTCTGGCAAACTAATAACAAAATCTAGCATTAAAATCCTCGAAAGATATGATGGTGCCACTGCCCCTCCAAAAATATTTACCTATAAAAATCTCTCTTAACAGAAATATAACCACCTGCAAACTATCCCCCTGCCCCCAATTACCTCTCAAAGACTAATGTTAACCAATTTTATTACCCCCTCACCATTTGCCCTCCTTTAAAATGCATCCTAAATTGTACCTGCCTAAGCCACTTTTTTCCTTTATCAAAAACCTTTATAGGGACTTGTTAAAGTCATTAAAATTTGCTAAATAATGCATACTTTCTTTTTTTAAATTTATATATAATTGATGCATACTTTCATTCAGCCCCAGCCTCTATAATTCTGTCCATCTCTCTCATCTGTCCTCTCTTGTACCCTTCGTTCAGCTCTCAATAGTATTCATCTCACTTAATAAGGCCAAAGTCCTCACAAAGACTGACAAGAATGAAAGTGATCTGCCTAGGTTCTTACAGCAAGTTTACACTATTGTGGATTTACCACTCTCTTCCTTACCATTCAGCCTGAGCACACTGGCTTCCTTCATAGTCCTTCAACACTCATAACTCAGGTCCATGTGCACATCATGCTTTTCTGCCTGGAATGCTTTTCTCACAGTTAACTGCATGATCTACTCCCTCACTATTTTTAGTCTTGACTTGATGTGTTAATTTCCTATAGATTAATAATCCCTATACCTGTAATGTGGTAGACTGATCATACTAACAGCCTATTTTTTTTCAACCCTCCACATACTAAAACCATATATAACTTTCCATTTTTTTCTGACTTAAATGAATGTATTTATTTCCCAAACTCTTGAAGTGGTGTTATACCTTGGTTTGGCCAACAGATGTGACAGAGCGATAATGTGCCAGGCCCAAGCCTAAACTGGCCTTGTGTATTTCCCCTCACTTGCACCTTCTCACTTGCCATGAGAATGTGCCAGGTACTACTGGGGGAAGTGAGAAATGTGGTACAGGAACGAGTAATTCCAGTCACCCTAGCCATAGCCAGGCTAGATATGCTAACAACTAGCTAATTCCCAGCAACATGAACAAACCCAGTCAGCTGCCTCCTTGACAACTAAAATGCAAAAGTAAAAACATTTATTATTGTATAACAGTAAAGTTTTGTAGCTTTTCACATTATTATGGTAATAATAATGGTAAGTGGTTACAATCTACTCTCTTTCCTCCTTACTCTGTTTTATTGTTTTCTATAACACTTAGCATCTGGTCTATAATACATTTATTTCTTTATTAAGTTTGACTCAGACTCTTGCCAACAAAATGAGGCTCCATGAAAAATTGCAATCTAGGATCACTCTAGGAGAATGTCTGGCACATAGCAGGCATTCAATAAATAATGAAAACTGAGCATGGTGACTGAGTAAAACAAATGGATTTTTAGATCTTCATTAGTTACCTTTTTAATATATGGAAGTTATTAAACTGAGAATCAGCCTTCTGAACCATTATTTCACAAATTTTGTAAAATCAAGATTCTATGTCTTTTATCTTCATGTTATTACTAATTCTTATACTGCAAACTATTCATGTTTTATGGATGAGGAAACCAAGACTGAAACTAGTTTAGATGATTTATTCAAAATTACACAGTAAGCAAAGACTGGGTCTAATCACAATTCATTTTAAAAAAGTTTAAACTTTCCTAGTTACAAGAAATAAATCAACGAGAATAAATAAGTGAAATCACTCTGGAACATATTAGAAAATATGAGTATGGCTTGCAAACAATATATGACTTGTAAACATCATAAAAACTGGTATACATAATAAAACAAGAGCAAAAATTTTAATGTACTGATTAAAAAGCTCATTGTATACTTTGAGTTTAAACTGCATTTTCCAAAAAATGTCTTTAAAATAATTATCAACCATTACAAGAATGGATGTATGAAGAAAATATGAGTACTTTTTTATTTTTTTAAAACTTTCAAGCAGTATCAAGATAATGCAGGTCACTGGAGTCAGTTTAGGTTAGTAAGATTTTTTTTTTTTTAATTTCTAAATATTCAAGCATTCAGTTCTATTTCCTTTAAGACCTAAGAGTATGAAAAACAAGATATATAATCTAGTAATGGAGACTAGGAGGTAGGCTAAAAAAATAGGTATAAAATGAGGTTTCAACATTTAGGAAAGAAATAATCTCAAAATATAAAAGATAGTTAACAGTGCTGAACAGTGGCATTAAAAGATACTGCTAAGAAGGATCGACTAGATATGTTTAAGAGAGTTAATGCAACCAAAGTAAATGCAATTTACACAAATCGGTAGAGCTTGAAATCAGCTTACAATGGAGGTTAGAAGAATGAAGAAAACAGTTAGTCAATGTCTATATAATTACTCATTTAAGAGAGCTTAGTTTCAGTCTTCACTTTACCATTAATAACAAGTCCTCTGAATGCTGACTTTCACAATAGAAAATATTTTGGTTCTAGCTTTGGAAATATTAAAATGCCCATCTACTTTACTTTTCCACAAAATGAAAATACCAAACCATCTTGTATATTAAACATTGAAACCATATTTCTCCTTAATAATGAGTCTTCTAAGTTACAAAGTAATTTTAAAAATAAAACTTATTTGCACAACTAATAATAATGCCTGTGAATGGGTCAAGATAAATATATGAACATATTCAATTACTTTAATTGCAAAATCCTATTATTGAAAGCCACCTACTCTAAAATGCTCGTAGGCATTTATATATTCTATTTATTGTATTAAAAAAATTTCAAACTAGGCATAAATTACAAGAAATTTCTAAATATTGTAGGGTGAGTTAGTCAGGCTTCTTTCTCCATTAGCCTGTATAGTCAGCACCTGTCATACTTGTGTCTTTACCAGTGGGTGTGCACATGTGTAAGTGTGCACATCTGGACCTAGGAGAGATGGGATAAAGGGGCACAGAAGGCACAAGCAAGACAGAGTTCATGAGATAACACCAGAGAAAAAGCATGAAGATTCCTGGGGGCTTGCCAGCTCCCCAGCCCTACCTTGCCCTGCCCTGTCTGTTGTGTTTGTGCAACTGCTAGAACCAATAAAGAATCTATGCAGATGGGTGAGCCTGATGTCTGTATGACAATTACATAGCATTCTCACCCAATGTGTTTTGGAAATGGACATTAATGAATTTCAGGCACCAGCATGCTAATGGACAGAGTAAAGAACCAGAGAAAGATGCACAGGGAGGTGTAAAGACAGGCAGACACTGCAGACTGCACACTAACTACCAGGCATACACATTATAATACTTACATTTTAGATGATTTATGAACAAGAGGAACTATAGTTAATTTTATTAATGCAAAAATCTATTAACAAAATATATTAGTCTTCCAGATAGTGATATCTTTTGAATGTATATTCAAGGGAATAAATAATGACTATAGAGAATACTCTGATAAAAATTGATTTTTAGAATGGTGTTTACTAGGAAGAAGGTAATGTTCTGGTTCCATACTTTAACATTGAAAAATGACATCTTAAATCTTAGGTACCATAAATAGACAACTCATAGCTTATTTTAATTTTTAAGTTTCCCCACAGAAACCTCTGGCTGATGTTTACTGTGTATAGTGTATGTGTGAAATAATCATCTGCCAGAGCCAACAGAATGCTCTCAAGTCACAAGAATTCTTTGTTTCTTTTTCCTTTTCTGAAAGGAGGTGGGTGGAGTTTATCTGCAGCTGACTCTTAAAATAGGTAATTTAAAAAAAATTGCTTCAAGGATTTTTGTACTATTTTTTGGGTTGTCTGCCAAATCACCTAAACCTCCCCAACTCCCTAAGGAAAGCTCCTTCCACACACCAAACACATCACACAATACCAATTTCACTAACTGATTAATTCTTTCAGGAGATATCAAAGTGAGACACAGTAATTTAAAGTATTCTGAGTTCTTTTCCTATAGTAATAAGAAGTGAATGATAAATTCAGATCACCATAATGGATGCCTTTATTCAGGACATGCCGCCCAAGACAGTGAAAGTAAAAATGCTGAGATAAAAGAGTAAAGCAGGTAGACAGAGAAGCAATGACAGATATCCAAGCAGCCTTTAGGAGACAGAGAAACTTAAATATGGAGAATCATAGAAAGATAGAGAGCTGAAATGAAGAGAAGTCTCTTAGGTTATAGATGACTCTTCATGATTCCTAACTTTCAAGCAGTTCTATACATTTTCCCCCACTTAAGCTACATTGCAAAGAGTCGATCTATACTGACATTTTATTTTCGGTATAATTATCAGGATATTTCTGCTCCCCTGCCTTCCTAACCAATAAAAAGGCAATTGTTGACTAGGCAATGTCACATTATAGAAAAAAGCACCTGCTTCACTAACTTGGAGCAAACTCAGCTCTCCCACATTCTAACTGTAAAATCTGAAACAGGTCCTTAGTTTCTAAAGAGTTTTAATGTTCCTTTTAACATCCAAGGGTCCATGACTTTTGAGTAAATCTATGACATACAATGTGGGGAGAAAATGTTCTGGAAAGATATTCTCCACATTTTTGTAACATGAGATCACTTTGGTTCCGGTAACAAATGTATAGTCTCAAATCTCTCAGTCATGCCACTGAAAACTTGAATTTGCTTAAAAATTCAAACTAATCAGAAGCCTACCACTATAAATAATGTGCATAGATTTCCTTTTAAGTAATTTTTTAAAGGTACTTTTAACAGAAGTCCATTTAAAACCCCGATCTAATCATCTAACTACATAAACAGAGAAAAAAAAAAAACAACTTTTATATGGGGTAAAGAAAATTGCCTGATTTTAAAATATTGACCATGGGGTTGGAACATTTAAAAAGAACCTTCAAACCAACCACACCAAACATTTTAAGACTACACTATGCAATAATAATGAGACACCAGAACACTCCTCAATGAAACATTCAAGAATGCAGAGGTCAATTTCACATTCATCATAAACTCAGAATTTAAGTTGATCTCCTTCTGGCAAACTCTACTATTACTGTGATATACAGACTTTGCTTATCATATTAGGGGATTTACATACCTATTATATTGGTCTTGGTCCTTTCAGGTAGTCATTACATCCCAATTTCCCTTGCTTTTAATCATAGTAGACATTAATTTCTATTACTCAATTTATTAATTAATAGATAGAAATTAATTCCAAAACTAATTCCAAAGTTCATTTTTTTCTCCAAGCTTCCTGAGAATCTAAGGAAGCTATAGACCTTTACTTTCAACAAGCCCCCATGGCTTAAACACAAAATAGTATGTATAATTTAAAAGGGTAAACAGTCCCCTTTGAAGTCCATCCACTGTCCCTTCCAAAATATCCTGCAGTTTTTCACAAATCTGTTCATGGTCAGTAAACTTCTTGAAAATGACTGTCATATTTTCAAATGCCAATTCTAAACACAGTGCCAAGGGCATAGTGGGCATTCAAAGAATATCTTTTGTATAAATGGTGGCTGGTAGGCACCAAGGACTGATGACAGTGACACATTTCTACATTCCCTCAGAGCCTAGGGTAGCTAGTCAAATTGTTGTTAAATAGCTTTTCAAATGCAGATTACATCCAAAAACAGTTATTACAGAAAATACAGATATTAGCATACAACCCAAAGCTTCAGAGATTAACATGATCCACATTCCATAGGAAAAACTTTTAAAGTGTAGTTACTTACAGCTGCCAGAAGTCAGCTCACAGATAACTGTAATATTGTACAAATGGAAACAAGATTTTTGTGTGACTTAAGAAGGAGATAACTGTCAAAAGGCCTGATTGCATGAATCCCCAAAATTTAAATACTACAGGAAGTATGAAATGCTGGTAAAGAAGTTAAACTCCTATTTGGAGAGACCAGTGGTTTAGAACAACTGCTTATCACTGAACTTGCCTTAGCAAGTCTAACTCAAATTGAATAGAAGGCTTTTCTCTTATGGTACTGAACATAAAATTTTTAAATGGAGAACAAGTTCTTTAAGATAAACTAGCTTAAAATATTTATCTCAGAAAGTGAGAATTAATTACATTTTTGCTTCTGCATTCATGGTTAAGTCATTGTAAATTTTCAGTGTACAATCTTCAAAACACAAGGCATGTCCTCTCAAAAGAGAAAATATATTCAAGAGTACAAGCACAGGAAAGATTTCATTCAATCAAAATAGGTATGAGCAAGGATAAAAGAACAACTTTATTCCACAAAGAAACAGACAAAACAAAACAAACTCTAGAAAGATGACCACTGAATTGTGGAAACAAGAGAGGAGAAGAAAGCAGGGTGGGGATAATGGGAAAGGGTCCAAATGGTCTAAGGCAAAGGATTATGGGTGCTCTGCTTTACTTAGTTGGTGTGGTGTGGTAATGCACATCTGAAGAGATGTAAATCAATCCTTTAAATCATACACAGTCTTGTAAACCAAATTATCTCAATAATAAATGTCAACAGCAAAAGTCACCCAACACACTATCTCTGGAATGACTGTGTTTAAACAGTCACCACAAATAAATTCTGAAACACGCATAAAAAGAAAAGAAAGAAATAGCTTATTCCAGAGGGAAGAGTGACTACATAATGCTGAGCATAGAACTTTTAACTCTGGAAAGGTAATGTGAGACTTTAAGAAGGCTCTGGAATGCTTAGGCAAAGAAGCAGAATTTAGTCTATTGTAACTGGAGTATAAGTTATAAAACTAGGGGGGAAAGAAAAAGGAAAATTGGTAAGACATATATAATTATACACTGACAAAAGGCAGAATTTGGATGTGATGTTTAGAGTTGGCTTTCGCATTTAAAATTCCAGTAATTTTAATGGTCATTAAAGGGAGTCTTAGCTTTTGTTGTTTTTTGGTACACTTACTTTTTTTGATAATAAAAATAAAACTATGTTCCTAACATGGCTCTCTATAAATGTATTAAAGAAAACATACAAAACACCAACACAGACGCAATCTCACATATCTCTTGATTTTACAACCATTATGTTTCACATTATCCCACAGATGCCAACACTTGAAAGTAGTATTTTAGGAAAGTGAGTATGCTATATGGAATGGATTAGATGAGGCAACTAGAGGCACGGAGAGAACAGCTATTGTTTTTTTTTTTT